>PVIR01010523.1:0-49766 GCA_004026965.1 Petromus typicus | reverse complement strand
GTCTGTTTCTGAGTTACACACACACACACTATCTGACCAGTGATCCCTCTGGTCCTTCAGTTGCTCTCCTAATCTATAATTCATTTATTCACTATTGAATTATTCACCAGACATTTACACTTTAGATTCAAGGCACTGAGTAGAGAAATTAAACTGCAAGGGAATTTCAAGATAGTGAGGAAAAAGAAAATATCACCTTTAACCAAACCTAAAACTACATGGGATATATTAAATTATGTAAATTCACAGAAGATAAGTCCCACATTCATTCCATCATAAAATCACAATGCTTTGGTTAACACTCATTATATTTATGGGTCCTACATCTTTTATTTTTTAATAATAATTTGGCTGTATTTATTTTTGGTTTTATGATTTTAAAAGGTGCTTTTTAAGTCAAGGTCACTAAATGTGAGTATACATTTCTGTCAAAATTAATGATACCCACCCACCAGGAGAACGAAAGTACACATACTGTGTGATGTGTTCGGTAAAGAGTGTTTTTCAGCTCAAGTTAAGAGAACTGCAACATAAAAGCCAACGTAGTTTCCACCACAGATGTACCTTACAGCTGAATTCCTGCAGAGCTAGACAAATCGAATAAAAATAAAATTTTTAGTTTACTCCATTATTTGGCACATAGCAAGACAGACAAAACATTTTAACTATTTTTTTTTTTTTACTTTGTTACACTCTGTGAAATTAGCTTCCAGGAAGATTCCTCATTTCTTCCTGAAATAAAATGAGAGTAAACCAGACACTGTTTATCTTTATTAATTTCATATCCTCACCATATGCATAGCACTGGGTTCCATGTGCTTGGTGGATACCAACTTTCACTTGTAATGGTGATTCTAAAAGTTATAACCAAGTGGTCACAGGTTCCACTTGATTTGCAGAAGGAAGGAGAGATAAGAGCTGGATCTTCGGCCTGATTAAACAGAAGCCATCAGAAGGGAGGAAACTCAACATGACGTTTCTTGATAGAGCAGTCACACTGCTGTTTCAGATAAAAAAATTCCAAAGACATTAAGAAAAAAAAAAAAGCACTAAATATCTTTCTCTTTCTCTCTCTCTGCAGACTCTTTTTTCTCACTTCGCAGTTACTTTTTCAGAATCACAGAGAAAGACGGAAAGGGCTAAGAATAAGTCAGGAACCCAGAACAGTTTGCATATTCCCAAATGATGGTAACTAGAAGCACCACTGAAGGAAGGAGACCAGCGATGCGAGTACGAACTGTGGCTGCTACTCACAGACAGGCGGGCGGCTGGATATCGCCAAGGCTTGTTTTCAGTGAGGCGGCACAAGCATAAAGAATTTAGTCATTTGGAGAAGTGACTGTCAGTTTTATCAAGTCATTCTTGACTCAATGATATTATCTATTATTTTTTGACAGTTAAACTCATTTTAAACTACTCTGTATTGTACAAATGCAAGTTTTAGGCAGAGGGGGAGATAATCTCATGTTTCAATGTAATAGATATTTCTAGGGATACTTCAGAAAGGGTCATTCATGTGAATCATAATCTCGGGTCTCTATGGAAGATGACATACTTCTGACAGATAACAGCTAGAAAGAAGTCATTTCTCAAATGATACAACATTAATGTTAAAACACTACAGTTCTTTATGTTTTGAGATTCCTCCACAATTAAAAAGGTTTATGGAAGAAGAGAGGATCCTAACTACCCAAGAGTTTTAACAAAGGTGTACGACGGAAGAATTACATGTGTAATTTGTAATGGATAAAGAACAAATTAGATAATTATTATAGATTAATATTCTTTTAATTTCACATACAGTGTCATAAACTTTCAATTAAAAATAGATGAAATTGGAAACTTTCTAAATGTTCTGGCATATGAATTACAGAAAATCTTCTCTTAGAATCTATTTAGGGAAAGGAACAGGTAGCCTATAAGTTTTTTATTTTTAACTGAAGTACAAAAATAAAAATTGTACATATTAGGAGGGGACTTTAATATTTCTCCAAATAAAGATGCAAATGAGTCCTAGAATTGTATGTTATATATTGTGAAATAGAAAATGCTAAAATAGGGTGAAGGAGGAAAAATAATGAGATTATAACAAAAAAGAAAGAAAACAAATTGTATGTATATAGGGGGGTGGTAGGGTGGGTAGGGCTATGGGAAAAAATGAGAATTAAGTTGTGTCTTATACTGGTACAAATCCCCATTATGGAGTGCAATCATGATGCATATATGTAATGTACCAATAAAGATTTCAATTAAAAAATGTCTCCATATATATATTTCTCCATATATAATATCTCTCTACGCATATATATATATGAGCATATATATAGTGAGCATTAACTCAGTTTAAATATATCTATATATTCAAAATTTTAGTTAGTTTCCTCTGTAATTACTTTTTGATATTATTTGTTTATTTAGTGTTTGTGAAGTTATATAAAGGCACTTGTTGCTGAAAGAAAAAAACATTAAGAAGAAAAATTTCTCCTCAGTTTACCGCCTCTATTTTTCCATTTCTAGCGATGTTTTTATATGGTTTGAAATAACCTTTTTAAGAATTATGAGTTTCGATTTTCAACTAATTTCAAGCTTCAGTTCTCTGTTCAGGGCTATTTATCCTACCTCCATGGAAAGTTCAGAAGATGTTGCTGTTTGCATCGCTAGATTAAACAGGACTGGGGAAATAACATTTGAAGACAGTAACAATTTCATTTGCTGGGGTATTTCTCCTCCTCCCCCTAGGCCTTCTCACCTCCAACCTGATATCTCTGACTTGGGAAAATTGGGTTGTGTAGATACAATCCAGTTCAATACAACCAGTATTTCTGAGTTTCCTAGACTTGAGGTGGGCTGGTTCACCTGTGTCTGGCATGAGCGACAGCTAGCAGAATGCTCAGTGCTTGGGGAAGGGCCATGATTTAATGAAACATGACAAGTTTTCTACCTGCTGGACTGCTGCTGCCACCTCCCACTCCTCATCCATTCTGGTTTGACCAAGCATCATCTCTCTGTTCTCTACATTTAAACTGGGCCATCAGATTCAACTCAAAGAGCTTCATGGGACTCTGTAATAAAAATAGACCTTATTTCATAATTGACAAAAAGTATGATCCGAAGTAATGATGACATCCACACTTACTTCTTAAGCACATCAAAGAAAATTGTATTTGCAACAGGGTTAACAGGCATGCAACTGTGCACATTCTGCAAAAGCTTTCTGAATATTTCACGCTGGATTTATACATATGTGTATTTTTAAATGTATGTCCAATAAGGTGTGAAGAAAAAATGCAATAGAGAATTATGAGGAGTAAAAACAAAGTAAGAACAGTGTTAGTCAAGGAGGAAATTTGGCCAGAGGCCTCTTTCATTATGCTACATGCACAACACTCGATCCTTTGGTAGGCCCAGCTGTTGCCTCAATTTACCTAAACAATAATCTCCCCCACTGGCTTCAGTATAAAAATTATGATTTTTTGAGAAATTGTACAAGTGTCCTGTATATTTTCTAACAATTCATAAGATTAAAGAGTGAATAGTACTGTTACACTCCTGATGTCTCAAAAGGAAAAAAAATAAGAATCAACATATACTATGCACAGGTACAAATTGTCAGTGAGGGGTGCCAGGGAGTTAGCTCAGTGGTTCTGGTGCCTGTCTCACAAGCACAAGGGCCTGGGTTCGATTCCCTGGTAACCACATACAATACTGGGTATGGAGACTCACGCCCAGCAGCAACCTGTACCACATACCGCAGTACCGAGCGTGGTGGTTCACGCCTGTAATCCCAGCACTCGAGAGGCAGAGGCAGGAGGATTGCTGTGATGTGAGTTCGAGGCTGAGCTGAGGGCCAGCCTGAACTATAAAGTGAGACCCTGTCTCAAAAAAAAAAAAAAAACAAACAAACAAACAAACAAAAAAAAACAACAACAACAACAAAAACAAATTGTCAGTGAGGAATGTGAGCATAATGTATGCCTAAAACATATCAGTAAGCTCAGTTTATTTAAAATAAGAATCTGGACATTACAGGGTGGTGATTCACTCTGCTGATCTGTTTTAAGTCATTCACACTAGGATTAAATAATTATATTGTTGTTTCAAGCAGTAGCTTTCTTAAAATCTTGAACAATATGCTGTGTAAAATAGTGTACTTTTCATTAAAATAAATTACTTTTCACTAAAAAGACCCCCTAATAGAAAATCTAGACATGATTATTCTTGCAGCATCTTCATTTTAAAACAAGTATTGTCCCAAAATAGGTATGTGAACATGTTCATTAGAATAAATAATATTACTTAGTAACCCCCCCAAGCTCTAAATGGTGTTCTTTATTTATAACTTTGCCATCCTGTCCTACTAAACCACAAAGGGGATATATGAAAATTGTTTCCTACATCCTTAGGTAATTTTTTGCTTCTTCTTAATGGAATGTCTGAGAGACTCCATAGGGAAAATGAAACATTTTCTTAAATAGAATTAAATAGTTATTTACCACATTGTTTCAGGGATATAGCAGAAGTCTATCATAATAGCACTTAGTGCTTATTAAATACAAGTTGCTGATAATGATTAATTTAAGCTGCAATGAGGCCTAAACTCTCTCCTTGTTACATTACTTACCTGTGTACAAATGAGTGGGAAATGAATGCACTATGGATACATCAGAAATCTGAGCAAACACCTATTTACATGGCACGCAAAAATATGAAGAGTCAAAAAATTTCCACTGCACCTCATTACTTACTATAAATATACTGTCTGTTCTGAATATTTTGGGTCCAAGATAAAAACATTGGCTATATGTGAGTAGAAGCACCAAGTCAAGACTTACATCTAATAACTAGTTATTCATGGACAGTGATATGTATTGCAAGAATTGTAAGCCTCTATTTCTCATAACTGGCATGTTCTCGTGCTATATTGAGTTATGCCATATTCAGGATTTAAAAAGCATATTTCAAGCTTCAGTTTGGACATAATAATCTTCATATTCTCCTTACCTTCACTAAATAGATACCCTTGGTACTGACATTAATACTGTCATTAAAACAATATAACATGAACTTGCTCACCGATCTCTAATCAGTCTCCCAGCCTACTGACACTTGCATTTTCCCAGCCTCTCTGTAATTCCAGTTACAGAGACCGTGATCACTCTTATCAAATCTATTCTCTTGCTCTGGGTGCAGTTATACCTTATCAAGGATTTTCAACTCTAATTAGGTCCAGTTCCCCATCCTCTTCTTCTCTACCAGTTCAGTTAATATAGAAATATTCTTTCATTTTCTTATTAAAATGACTCACCACACCTTTCTTACTCCTAGGCTATGTCTGGATGAATTTTTCTAAGTCCCTCCTCAGGTAAACTGCTTGAATAATCTACTAACATATGATTGTTTCTTATCATCTTCCAATTTTCTCCTACAATCATTCTAAAATGATGCCACATTCCACACTTTGTAGAGGTTGCCATTATTATGAAAGATTTGACAAATTCAATAATCATTTGTCTAAGTCTTTTTTTTTTCTACCTCTGGTGCTTATCCTCCCCAGCCACTGGTAATAATATACTCTTCCAGTCTTCTATGCAATCTACTTTTAAAAATTCCACTAGTGAGTAAAATCATCGTAAACTTGTCTTTCCTGTGATTCATATCTCTAAAGAAGACATACAAGCAACCAGCAATATATATATATATATATATATATATATATATATATATATATATGAATGTCCAATATCAGTAGCTATTAGAGATATGCAAATCAAAACCACTGGCAAATCTACGTTATTATTTCCAAAATCTTTTAGTCCATCTTCACTCAATTCTCTACCCAGCAGGTGAAGATTTCTAATCTGATTAGCAATTCAGATCCTTTGAAAGCATAAATATTGGTACTATCAATACCTGAGAAAATATACAGGAGAAGCTGTAATAAAAAGAACAGTTGAAATTTTGTGTAAAAAGAAATGCTTCCTAGACACCTTTATATAGCAACAATAACAACAGTAGCAACAGCGCTTTTCTAGGAGACTTGTTTTTCTTACAGAATCACTGGACTTGGGCACAAGCAGCTTATGTGAGAGCGGAAGTCATTCTGTGAAGGAGAGGAGCTCTGAAGGCTCACACACCTGGCCCCAGAGGCCACTGCATCCCCAGGGCTTATTCATTTGCATTCCTGAACCTGGAGACCACAGCTTCATTCTGTGAGGCACCTTGATATCCCAGAAGGAGAAACAGACAGAATCTGGATTCATAGGAATCTCCAAACATCTCAGGCACACCACTTTATATCGTAATGCATTTATAGATCCTAATGTGATTTTTAATTCCTATTCTTAATTAAAGAAAAGAAATCAAAGATCTCTTGTATTCTCAGAAATCAAAGAATACAAAAGATGGAGATCAAAATAAACAAAGTAAGTGGAACTTGGAAAGATAAATGTAACTGGGACATACCTTGAGGATATCCTCATAAGTGAAATAAATAGGTCACATATAGGTAAATATCGCCATCTTTTCTCTGGTATGAGAAAATAAAGATGTAAATGAGTTCTAGAATTGTATGTTATATATTATAAAATAGAAAATACTCAAATCAAAGTAGGGTGAAGGGGGAAAAATAATGAGATTATAACAAAAAAGAAAGGAAATAAAGTTTATGTATGTAGGAGGTGGGGGTGGTAGGGTGGGTAGGACTATGGGAAAAAATGAGAAGTTGTGTCATATACTGGTACAAATTCTCATTGTTGAGTGCAACCCTGATGTGTATATGTAATGTACCAATAAAGATTTCAATTTTTAAAAAAAAGATAAATGTAACTGTGCTGAAAGATTAAAATTTGAAAGCGAAACAATATACTGAGATAAGGAAAAGTATTAAGTCCAAAAGGAAAAAAAACAGGATATTAGTTTTTTTTTTTTAAGAAAAAGGTGTTCTTGGAAACTAAAATTATTAGAAGAGAATGAAGAACATAAATAATAATACATCAGATAAATATGAGAATTTTATTCTCTCAGTAAGAAAAGGGGAAACCATGAGAATTATGCTAAGGTTTTATCTTGGTGCTTCAAAAGAAATCAAATAAGAATAGTTTAAATAAGATAGGTTAATTTCACACACGTGCACACAGAGAAACACACACACACACACACACACACACACACGCCTAAGTAATCATTAGTCCAAGTTGAGCATGTAACCTTGAGAAAAAGTACTTAGTGAGGCAGATTCCTTCTGCTCAATTATTATACCATACCCTAGCATTTCCCCTTATTTACCAACACCACGTACATATTATAACTAGCTAAAAAGGGAAGAGAAAGATATGTCTGACTTCTTTTAAGGATAACGCTGTCTCTAGTTAGAAGTTGTACATGACATGTTTTCCACTAACATATCCATTAGCCAAAACTTCATCCTGTGGTAATACCCAGGAATAAAGATGGTAGAAAACTCCAGAATGTAGCCAGGTGGTGGAGGGCCAAGCTAAAGATCAGGAGAACATGCATAAAGGAGAAAATTGACATTTTCTGTCCTAATAGAACATAATTAGATCACTGCACTAGGATTCTAATTAAAAAAAACAGAAATTCTCCAAAGGAACAGAAGAAAACAGAAGGACAAATATAACACTGAAAACGTATCCATTTGTCCGTGAAAAACCGAAACACACAAGATACGTTATTACAAAATTTTATAACTCTAATGATAAAACATCCTCTGAGATTCTAAGTGAGGTACGGAATAAGACATTTATAAGTGATTACAAATTATAAAGCATTTGAGATTTTCAATGTGGCCAGTAAACTAGAACAGAATCAGTGTGAGCAAATTCTAATTGAAAATATAACTTCCAAACTAGAATTATTTCATCCAGTCAATTTGAAAATTATAACAAAGGTTGCTGCAAATTTTCTTAGCAGGTACCTCTGCTGAAAAACATAATCAAACAAATAAATATAAATAAATCAAATGAAAATAAGAAAAATAATTAAAAGGAATTCCCCAAAATGAGAAAAGAAAGGGATCTCAAGGACAATGGAGGGGTCAAGATGTGCTCTGAACTCAGGATTGGAGGCTAATCATTTCTGCTTTTAAAAAGTTTAATGTTCAGGGATGATTCCTAAACCAAAGGGAAACTGAAAAATCTTAAAATCTTCCCAAGTATCTGAACATCATGGGGAGAAATTTATAAAATTATTGAAGACTTTTTTTACTTTTATTTAATAAGTACATAGAAAAACAAGTACATTGAAAATACTTTAGAAGTGATAATAGAAAAGATAGTAAAAATACTCCTAAGAGGAAGCTATTGAAATAAAAAGATTTTTTAATGAATCAACAATACAGTGTAAAATATAAGATGAATGAGAAGTACCAACAGTGCTGTAGAAATCTGGCTCAATGTGACTCCAGCCATCTTGGTCGTGACTGGCATTTTATCCATCATGTGATCCTGGCATGTATTTTAAGCCTTTCAGGATAAGCAAAGTCACCAAAATACTCAATCAAAACATGCTGCCATGGCCTCTGGCACCAGAATACTTTTTTTTCAAACTGATGCTGAATATGTTAGCAGCTGTGGGGAAAGGCCGGTATACTGTGGGTGACCTCAGTCTGCTGTGATGTAAACCTATCAACCTGCTCAGCTGCATTCCTGCAGAAAGATCCAGAGATCCTGCCCTCTGGCTGTCCCCAAGACATGCTGTTGTCCACAGCCCTGTAAATGACACTTACTTT
Source organism: Petromus typicus (assembly GCA_004026965.1). Classification (NCBI taxonomy): domain Eukaryota; kingdom Metazoa; phylum Chordata; class Mammalia; order Rodentia; family Petromuridae; genus Petromus; species Petromus typicus. The sequence continues at coordinate 41,020 of PVIR01010523.1, read as the reverse complement.
TCTAAATCTGTCTTCCTCTCTCTTCAGTGTTACAGCATCTACCACATTTGTCATCATCTTCTCATAAACCAAAACTAAGTTTTCCCAGAACAACTCCTAGGAGCATAAATCAAATGCCAAAGCATCACCTTACATAAAAGTGCTCACCTAACAGGAAGGATAAAGCAGAGGAGGAGGAGAGCACTGGCCTTTTAAAATAGCTTTAATCAAATATTTAGTAGTTATAAAATGTGGTAAATTATGAAAAACAACCCCACTACCCTTTTTTTTGGAGACATTAATTGCAATGGTCCCTTTCTAAGAATATGTGTCCCAGTCACCCAGACTTTTCTTTGTCATCAGATGTAGTGTGGGTTTTTAATTTTTACTATACATGCTTGTGTGAAAATATCTGTAAACAATGTTTCTTAGTTCCGTATGATTTTTGCTCTTTGTTTTGGTGAAATTATAATGCTCAAACAAGAAAGGAAAGGAAAAGAAGGGAAGGAGGTAGATGGAAAATGCAAGAGGATATTTGATATTTTGAATATACTGAGGGGTTCTCCATACTTAAAAACAAGAATTGAAAGGGAACCAAGAGGTGGAAGGAACAAGGAGATTTGGGGAATGTGTAGATGAGAAAAAAAAAGAAAAAGAAAACTTAAAATGTGTTAGGTACATACATGTACCAACCACTCACCATTAATATAATCAGTATGTACTGCAAACATGCAGTACTGATAAAAATTAAATAAATAAAATTTTTAAAAATAAAGGAGGATTAATCTGATTACAAAAAGCAAAGATGAAAATAAGGCAATTATCAACCCAGAGACAATCAATAATGCTACCAGAAAGAAAATACTATAGCATCTAACACAACTAACTCATGAAGTCTCTTATTTGAAAAAATCACCCTCAGTTGAATGATTATTGATCAAAATACAGGTTATCATACTGTACAAAGAGGAAAAGTGATTATGTGTTGCTGGTGGATGATAGATGCACATAAAATAATGAATCTTCATCTTTCATAGGAGAACCTGGGGATAAAATGAAGATTCAAACAGTAGAGGCAGTAACAACATGTTTGAGAGGTAAATTCAAAATGGATGAGCTAAAGAAGCTTAAAATGGTTGCTTCCAGGGTTAAAGGTAGGCAAGGATAGGTGGAAATTATGTAGCAAAAGAGAAATAAGAAATAGTCCTTTCTTTCTCAACTCTATGTAATTATTTGGTTTTTAAAATAATTTTATAGTTTTGTTTTTTAACACATATAATATTAAATTGGACAGAAATATAGTATGTGTACCTTCATAAATGCATCACAACATATGGATTTTTTTATACTTTGATGTATCACATTAAAATGAATGTTTACAACACAATAACTTTTAATTGCTATTAAATTGAAATCAGCTTTAGAACTGTTTGCAGAAGAGTTGAGGTTGCTTCCAGAAGACATTTTCTTTCTACATAATTCTCAACGTCTGTGGAGATGGGGTCCACAAGTTGACCACATGAGGTAAGTGGATACAGTTCTTCTAGGCTCAGGTACATCAAAAGGGCATCTTCCCTGGATAATGGGAAAGGGGTTCCCAGTGACCACCTCCACTCAAACTGCACAGGAAATCTCTCAATACTTCTTACCCTTGCTCCATGGCAATTTGGTCCTGATTTTCCTCTCTCTTGCCCTTCCTCTTGCTACCCACACACAAGTCCATAATAACAAACTGAAATCAGCTGTGTCTCAGAATCACTCCTACTCAAAACATTTCACTGAGACTCATTCAACCTAAATCTGTCTTTTTCCCTCAAGGAGAAGCAGAAAACAAGAAGGGAGGTTAGGGTACTGGCCGAGGAAACAAGCTCAAGGTTCCTGAGAACCTCCTGCAGGCTTGCTTCCCTATCCTCCCTCCTCTCATTGGACGCTGTGAGTATCCAACAACCCACTGTTCCCCAGAAGTCTCGTTAAAAGCCCATGTGGTTCTGAATTAGAATAAGAGCAACATTTGCCAGTGACGTCTGTGTTTTGCAGGTGTCACCACCTAGTGCCAATGCTATTAGATATTTGCTTACCACTGCCCACGTGGGACCAAACCCACATTTAATAAGACAGAGACTGCATCGTCATGACATATGTGCAATAATATTCCCTGCATTTAGGCCCCAGAAGCACGGTTATTTAGCCAACATAGTCTTCTGCTATAATCATAGTAGTTTTTCTTCCTGCAGTAAAAGTCTCACCAACTACAGTCAGGCATTTTCTGCTTTCCAATTACTTGGAGATGTTATGCCAAGTGCAGAGTAATATTTTCATGTATCATTAAACAAATGCAGTTGTGCTCCCCAAACAGGTTTCAGTTTGGGCTAAACTACATCCATTAAAGCTTTCCTAAATGGCACACCCTTCAGCTTGTACTTTCTTTTTACTTATAAATATTTAAACTGCACAGATAATACCTCAACTTCCCAGCAAGTGTTGCATTAGCTGGGTAGTCTTTAAAGCATAAAACTTTGTAGCAAGAGAAACTGCAAAGAGAGAAATGAACTGTACCTCTGGCAAACAACGTGCCATGGTCCCAAAGTTTCCTTATTTGCAGAAATCTCTATTTATCTTTTTTGCACTATGTATAAAAGAAGTCATTTGAAAGCTCTCTGTATCAGTGGTAATATACTGGTGCATAGGAGATGAAAATATTCTTTATAAGCATTTATCATCTTTTTAAAAGTGGAAAAATTTAAACTGAAACCTAGACTTATAAATATAGTAATTGTAAGACTCAAGTGAAGGGTATGTCTAATGCTATGTTTTTATCTGCAATTTGAAGTGAATAAAGGCTTGTTTTACACAGTGGGTGAACTATTTAGTCAAGAAATATGTGACTATGAAGAACTGAAATCCAGGCCATCTAGGAAAAGTGAAGGGGTATTTTTATTGAAAATGCAAGAACAGATTCAACTGCATAAAGTCACTGGCTAACAACTCTGTCCTCTTTCCTCAGGAGAGAGCCTCAGAACTCCACTTACCCCCTTTTCTACTCTTTTCCTTCTCTCTGGGAAACCCTTTTCAGTAGTTACAATATAATTTGAGCCATGGGATATTTTTGGGTCACGTCTTACCACAATTTTATATGATCCTATAATTTTAGGAACATCATCAGGAAAACACTTTGTGTAACTCCACTCAAATAACTGAGAGAAATACGACAGAGTCGGCCTGAATCAGGTGCCCAGTTCACTCCAATCACATGAAGTAAATGGATTTTTAGGCTTATTGTCACCAGAGACTAGACCAATTCAAAGGTGAAATACTAATGAATAAGATATCAAATATGTATCTACTAAATAATCTTCAATAAAACATAAATGAAAGTCAAGATTTGGGATAAAATTACATTTTTGAAAATAATTATATTTCATATTGAAATTTTAAAATGAAAATTGTATACATTGTCTATGTAATTCTTATGATATTCTTATATGATCCTCATTTAAAAAGTAAAGGTCCTAAAAGTAGTAGAAAGTGGGTTTTGGATTAGTTATTTGGGCAGAGTCTCGAAGTATTTCCAAAGCAACTATAGATACCCTAACTTTGACTTCTGATAATGTAAAAGAGCTGTATTCACAGGTGTGCTATTAATAAAATGTAAAGTACCACTAGCTAATTCTACCCTTTTACTCCATTGGAAGGATTCTTTCAAGAATCAGCTCTTTATCAATTAGAATGTGGCTTAAGATCAGCACGACCAAATGGCTATCAGTGAAACTGGCAAAAATGGAGTATTAATAAGTCAGATAAGATAATAGGAATACATATGAGCCAGGCTGCATCATGAAAGCCACCCTTCTAAGATGGCTATCTTTCTAAAATGGCTACCTTTTAAAAATAGCATCCATCTAAAATGACTAGCTTTCAAAAATGACTAACCTTTTAAAATGGCCATACTTCAAAGATGGCTACCTTTTTAAAATGGCTACCCTTCTAAAATGGCTGCCTCTCTAAAACAGCTACATTCTAGGATGGCTATCTTTCTGAGATGGGCATTCTAGAAAGATGGCTACCTCTTCAAAATGGATACCCTTCTAAAATGGCCACCCTTCAAAGATGACATTTTTTAAATGGCTACCTTTGTAAAATGGCTACCATTCTAAAATGGCTACTTTCTAAGGAAAGCACCCTTCTTAGATGGCCACCTTTCCAAAATGGCTATCTCTCTAAGACAACTGCTTTTCTAAGATGGTGGCCTATGTAAAATGGCTGCCTTTTTAAATGGCTAACCTTCTACAACGACCAACCATCAAATTGGCTACCTTTTAGAAAGGCTAACCTTCTAAATTGGCTACCTTTCTAAGATGGTGGCCTTTCTAAAATGGCTCCCTTTCTAAAATAGCACCCTTCTAAGATTGCTTTCTTTTTAAAATGGATGAAGTGTGGATGGTAACTAGAAATAGATTCAGAATAATTGATGCTTTTTTTTATCTTGAAGAAAACTAAAATATTAAGGCAAATTTGTCTTTCAGGTTTTGGAGCAAGAAGGACATTATTACATCAGAGACTTTTTTCATTTTTTTTTAGTTTATTGGTACATTTCAAATATACATTATGATTACATTCAACATTAAGATGTGTATCTGTACATGATATATCTTGATTCTCCATTTGTCCCATTCCCTTACCCTCCTGATACCAACAATTTAGTCCTTTCTACCCCCTCAATGCTAAAGTGCAAGTGGGTTCTTAAGGACACAGTGATTAGAAATCGACTTAGTAATCTTAGAGATACTTGAGATATAAAAGTTCTTGAGTAAACACTGAAGAACTTTATCAGAAATATGTTTTTGGTAAAACATATAAAATATATAAAACATATCAGAGCTTTATCAGAAATTTTTTTGGTGAAACATATATATAAAACATATAATATTCTAAATTATAGCTTGTTTTGTAATTTATTAAGAATAGAAGCTTCCAGCTGTTACCCACTCAGAGTACTATTCTATGTTTTAAGTCTTATATCTGCTTAAGAAAATTTGCTTAAGTCAAGTCACAAAGATCTGACCCTATATTTTATTATAAATGGTTTATACTTTGAGTTTGATAAGTATCTGTATCTTTTATATGAGATTTTTTTATATGTGGTGAGGTAAAGGTTATTGCTCAGTTTTTATTTAATTATTTGCATAGGAATATACAAATCATCCAGCCCATTTACCCAAATGATTAATGTATGTAGTTAAATAATGTCATTTTAGTCATTTTATATACGTGTAATATGTTGTTTATCTATTCATTTTTGCTATTGTGAAAATACTCCTATTAGCATTATTCACAACTTCTTGTGTGAACCTATGTTTTAATTTATCTTTTGTTATACTTAGGAGTGGAATTTCTAGGTCATATGGTAATTCTGAGTGTTACCTCTTAAGAAACTATCAAGCTGTGTTTTGGAAAGCAACTACATCATTTCCATTCTCCTTACCAATATGTGACTAATTATATTGACCATCTTTTCACATTGGAGAACTGTTTGAATCCTTTAACCTTTTTAAAATCAGATTGTTTTAATTGCTGAGTTATAAAAATTCGCTTTATGTTTTTATCTAATAAATCTTTATCAGATATATGATAGGTAAACACATTCATTTTTAAGGTGTTGTTATTTTTTTGATAGCATTTGATGCAGAAAGCATTTAATCTAATTTAATCTAGTGTTTCTTTTAGTATTTCTCTTTTCTTTTAGGGTTTAGCTAAGAAGGTACTGCCTAATTAGAGGTCACTAAGGTTTACACCCATATTTCTTTTTCAGAATTTAGTAGTTTTAGTTCTTCTACTTGTGAATTTCATCTCTTTCAGATTATGGTTTTTAGAGTTTGAAATACTTAAATATATTTTTCATCAAATTTGGAAGTTCTTTTGCCATTGCTTTTTCAAATATTATTTACTCTCCATTTCTCTCTTCTCTCCTCTCAGAACTCTCATTATCCATGCATTGATATATCTCTTTTCTCACAGATCTCTCTACAGGCTAATTTCTTTTCTAACTTTTTTATATTCTTTAAACTGACAATCTTTTATCTATCTACCTATCTATCTAGATATTCATTTATTTATTTATTTATTATTTATTTATTGAAATAGGGTCTTGCTTTGTAGTTCAGACTGGCCCTGAGCTCACTATGTAGCCCATACAAATCTCAAACTCACAGCAATCCTCCTGCCTCTGCCTCTCTACTGCTGGAATTACAGGCTGAGCTACCAGACCGGGCATTGTGATATGTAGATACCGGGGCTCTAACTTGGGACCTTGCACTTGCAAGGCAGATGCCAGAACCACTGAGCTAAATCCCCAGCTTTAAGCTAGTCAATTGATTTTCCTTCAGTTTTGCTATCTTTTTTCTCCTATGTGTTCAAGGGTGCTTTTGAGAACACCTGGTAACTTTTCATTTCGGTTTTCATAATTTTAATGCCAAAATGTCTATTTTATAATTATTTTTCTTAATTTTATAATTCTTATGTCTTTATTGATTTTTTAAAAATAATATCATTTTACTACTTTTCTTTGGTTTTTATATGTGGTCCTTCAGTATTTTGAAAGCATTCAAAATGAGTTATTTCCCATCTTATTCCAGGAAATCCTACATCTGGGTTGTTTTCAGCAACTATCTACATTGAGTGCCTTTTCTCCTGTGTCTGGGGAACAATTGTTACTTTACATGTTTCACATTTTTTTGAAATTGAATATTCAATAAGACAATTTTGCAAATCAGATTATCTTTCCTTCATCAATATTGTTCTTGCTGTTTGCAGTTGTCTGTTTAGTGAAATATCTGAATGGTGTAAAATCTGAATTCATTATCATGTGTGACTCTGAGACTTCTGCTGAGTTATTTTACTAGATGGTAGGACTAAGATTTCCTTACATACTAGGGACTCTGAAGTCTGCCAGGTTTTTCCATGGGTCTCTGTGCGAGCTCTGGAACTTGCCGTCCATCCTCATAGACAGTTTACACTGCCACTTCAGACTTCACCCCCTTCATGCTCCAGCTGTGAGCAGCTGAGGACTTCTTTTCTGTTTCCTAAACATGCACATCTGTCTGGGTACATGCCTACTGTAGAGCCGTACGTGGTGTTCTACATCCCAAGGAACATCTCATAACCTTTGGATGTCTCTCAGATGTATTCTACAACTTTTAATTTCAAGCTTTTGTGCCAGCTTAATATTTGCCTCAGCTGTTATCATTTCATTATTTAACATTTGCCTTTGGGTTTTTGTGATATTCAAGAATTGCTTGCAACTGTTTTTGAGAAGTGTCTCTACAAAAAGACTGCTTGACTTAAAAATACTCAGTATTTCTGTATGAGATAGATGCGTATACACTCTGGAATTGTAAACCACTTTTCTGCAAATTCATTCTCTAACACTTATCATACAAAATATAGCTTTACCTACAATGTTAAATATTAGCGATAAGGAAAGTCACTGAGAAAGGAGCATTGTATTAGTGAATGTAGTATTATCTGTAGGATTTTTGTGGAGATCTTTTATTTCATTGAAGTTCTCTACCGTATGGAATTTAATGATAAATTTATAGAATATCAAATTCAGCTAAATGTTTTTAACTGAGTTAAGTGGGCTTTTCCCCCCTCTTTACAATTTGTTTAGAATTATCACAAATGAAATTGATTAATTTTTCAAATATTAAACTTCATAGGAAATAATGAATATACAAAGAAATTTTGCATCTGTGTTTTAGAAGAATATTATTTTTATTTTTTAACTTTCTTGTAATATCTTTTTGTCCACAATTTTGGTAGCAGGATAATTCAGATGTAGAAAATTAACTAAATTTGAAAATATCTCTTCTTTATAATTTTTAAAATCATTCCTACTCAGGTGCTATTATTTCTCCTTAAATATTACATACTTAATGCTATCATGTGGCCATGTGGTCCTGGAATGTTACTTATGGGAAGGTGTTTAATTATTTCAAGTTTTTAAGTATAGAGCTCTCCTGCCCTTTATTTCTCCTTAAGACTGGTAGTTTGTCGATTTTGATGATTGTATCTCTTTCATTTAAATTGCTGAAATTCTTATCACATGGCTCTTTAAATTTGGAGGAATCCAAAGAGAGTGTTGCTTGTGTGGATTATAGTTGTGTTGTAGAATCAGAAGTTAAAACTGAGAAATAATTGAACACAGGAATGCAAAACTGTTTTACTGCCAAGCAATGACTTTATCACAGGATGGAGTCTCAGGAAAATTCTACCAAAACTCATGAGACAGTGAGAATTAAAAATACATGTGGTATCTTAGACTCATTATGAAATGATTTCACAGAAACTTTTAAAGTGTCCCAGGGACTTCCAAGGTTTACCAAACCATAATTTAAGGCTTGCTGGTATACTGCATCTCAGAAATGGAGCCCAGTGTCTCCTCAGATGCTTGAACAAAAACACACTGGCAAACTATGTTTTTATTTTCCCTCTTCTATGTCCAATTCCCCAATAACACAGAGCCAAAATATAAGTGACTCAGTCATTGCTCTTAGTGCAGTGGGAGTTGTTATGACCAATACTTCCCTCATTTCCCTCCACCAGTGACTTCACATCTATTACAGGTGTATTCACACCTTAAAATGTTTATTTCTCTCCATCCATGCATCGGTGATCTGACTCTCACAGGGATTGCCTCAGTGATTTCCTCCTTCATGTAGTGCTCATCTTTCCCTTCTTCCATAAAACCCTCAAATATCAAAATAGAGAGGAGAATGACCAATTTCCTGAGGATGCATAGAACATCTTACACATCTGCCTCACTGGTCCTAACCTATTTCCAAATCTGCTGTTTTTCTCAGGTCAGAGTATTGGATCCATTCTGACATTGGGTTTTAAGAAGGAGAATTTCTAGTTCTGGTCTTCTCAGCATATCAGAGTAAGTTTTCTTTAATTTGGTTGTCATTATAAATTCTTCAGCTTTGACATTCTTACAACAGAGACTTTACCTTTGGCCCAACGCTATGAAAAGACCAGCCTCTACTATGTATCACTGGACCTTTAGGTTAAAGATTGGACTTAGATATCTTCATGTTCAATTCCTTTAACTTCTTTACTCTTCATTTTCACCTGAGCAAGTGCCAAAATCACACAAATTCTTTCTCTCTTCAAGACATCTTTTCCTTTTTGTTCATATTATCTAATGAAATATCACCTATAAAAGTAACATTTTTTCAGAGTTGGACATTTTAAAGAGAAGTAATTAATATTCTCTTCAAGGATGTAGTGTGATAATGAACAGACTTTAAATACTATTCCAGGTCCACCAGCAACATATGATTTTGTTTAGAAACTGTGACATAGTGCACTTCCTTTACACATACAACTCAGAATTTCAAATACAGTTATATTAATGGTGTTCCAAAGCCATGTTTTACAATAAATTTAAGGATCCATCACAACAAAACAATTTCATCATAATATCAGTACGAATGATGACATCAAAAGATTAGTCCCAAAAATCACAATTAAAAAAATAACACTTAAATTATTTGTAGTGGTGCATTCTTAGGACTTGAAGGGTCGCAAAAGGAGAATTTTCCTGGAGTTTGAAGCCAGCCTGGGCCACATAATAAATTCAAACTCAGCCAGAATTACATGTGGAGGCACTGTTTCAAAATTCTAAAGCCAAAAGAAACATAAAAACAGACATAAGTTACTTCCATAAATGTAGAGTCAACTGGCAAATTTAGACATATATTAATAAAAGGAAAAATGATACTAATCTGCAAAAGATATTATATTCCAGGTATTCATCCTCTTCCTCATGATAATTGTATTACATACTATCAAAAAGAATCAAGAGCAAGGTTTGTTCGTGTCAATCTTAGACTCACATAAAAAATATTGTACAGATTCCTTGGTTTATGACAACTTTAGGCTGGCAAATGTATTTACCTGATGACTCAGGTTTGAATTATTGATATCAAGCAATTATGGTTACATAGAAGCTTACTATATTTTAAGAATTAATCAGTCATACTTTATATACTATGCTCTTTTCATTTGTCTCCGTTAAAGAGCCTCCTGGATTCTGCTGCTTGGCTCCATTAACCACTTGGCAGGTCAGTGTTCTATTTTCTGGAATCTAGTGTTACACAAAATGAGATAAATAATATTTAGAAGGTAGAAGGCTATTAAGAGTAATTTGAATGTTTGTTATTGAGAGTAATTTGAGGCTTTATGAGTTATTATCACCTAGTAAGCACTACTACTTATTAAATACAAAATATATTTTCTTCCTTAGTGGTATTTTCAGATCCTTATAGACCAAAGCACATGTGCAATAGTGATTTAAATCCATGCAATCTGTTTTAGTTAATATATATCTTAAGCACTTTACTTTATAAGAAGACCTTCAAAATAACAAGTTCTGAAGATGTGGCTCTTAAAATATATATATATACACACACACAAATTTAAAAACAGAGCTTCCCTGGGAAGCAACACCAGAAGATTGTGTAGTTTGTGTTTAAAAGTACAACAGTTTATATTCAATGTGGCCTTTCACCATTGTTTTGATGATTTCTGAGTCATGTTCCAAATGACTAGATTCTTGGCTTAAAGAACAAGCATTTGTATCTCACAGTCCAAGAGTCCAGAAGTCTGAGACCCTGGTGAGAGCAGGAAATTTAGCTCAGCAGCACTCTGCATCCCTTCCAAACACAAGATCTTGAGTTCCATCTCTGGTACCAAAAGAAAGACAAAGAAGGAGAGAGAGAGAGACAGACAGACCGACAGAGAAAAAGCCATGATGATAACATTATAGAGATCCTAGTGAGGGTCCTATTCCAGTTACCTTCTCAACATGACCTTTTATTGGTGGCTGCAAGAAAAGCAAGATCTAGTGTCTCTCCTACTTTTCATAAAACTATTAATCCCACCAATGGAGGATGTATCCATGGTTTCCAACATGATACCCATTACCTCCTAAATAGTCTTATAACATATGCTCACATATAGTTTTCAATGTCAATTCTGAGGAGATCCAAATGTTCAGTCCCTGGCAACAATGAATGTGATACCCCACTGTTGTAATATAATTCAAAATGTCAAGTTGATAACCACTAAGAATTGTTACGTGTTCCTTTATATCAAAAATAATTTATTTGAGAGTATCATAATTTCTCACTGTAACTCAAACACAGCAGAAAAATAAATTCTGCCACACTCATCCTCCAGTTAGTTTCTAATTCTTCTGAACTACCAATAAGGAACAAATTAAGGTGATCAGAGCTAGGTTTATTGGGGATATTACATTTGAATAAGTAACTCAATACCATCTATAAACTTTGCTTTTCAAAATGATCCTATATTAATTGTGTATCTTGCTCATTATGTAGACAGAAGTCTAATAATTTAAAATGATTCAAAACTATTTTTATGATCACTTAATACATCATTTATAACACTACTCTAACCCAGCCTAATACTGAGCTCCTCAACAACCAAGTTCTGGCTGATTTCTATGCAAAACACAAATGAGGGGCTGGAGAGTTAGCTCAGTGGTTCTGGCACCTGTCTTGCAAGCACAAGGACCCAGGTTCGATTCCCGGTAACCACATACCATACTGGGCATGGAGACTCACACCTAGCAGCAATCAGTACCACATACCACAGTGCCAGGTATGGTGGCTCACTCCTGTAATCCCAGCACTAGGGAGGCAGAGGCAGGAGGATTGCTGTGATGTGAGTTTGAGGCTGAGCTCAGGGCCAACCTGAAACACAAAGCCAGACCCTGTCAAAAAAAAAAAAAAAAGCACAAATGAAAGGCCACTTTTTAATAGTACCTGATATTTCTGTCAACTTCTTACTAATATAATTTAATATTTATTGGGCTCTACCGCACATACTAAGCACTTTTCATTTATTATTTTAATAAACCTAGCAGCCATAAGTTAGAGATCTGTTCTTGGTCGTTAGTTATAGATGTGGTTTAAAAGAATGAAGCCACTTGCCTAAGAGCAGACCCATAAATCTCCAAAATGAACCTTAAGCACTATAAGCACATAGCACATTAGTACCTAGTGATGACATAGCTCAGAAAACCTTTGAATACTAATTCATGTTCATTTATTTTCAAAGTCAGCAAGAACTCCAATTTGTAAGCTTATCAGTTACTTTCCTGTTGCTGAAAAAAATACCCATCACTTACTTACAACTTATGGGAGAGGTTTATGGCTCCAGGTTTAGTCCACATGCAGTAGGTCAATTCTGAGATAAAAATGGCATAGAGTAAAGGCATAGCAGAGAAAAGTTTCTCAATTCACAAGGATCAGAAAATAAATAGATAAAGAGAACACAAGAGCAAGATATGAGAGTACATCATGCCGAATTACAGCCCTGCATGGCTCACCTTTTCTAATCAGTCCCACCTCTTTACTACATTTTCAGCTACAAATTTATGAATGGATTAATCCACAGGTGACAAGATCCTTTTCCTGTCCAATCATATTCCAAAAGCCTCCCCTCTGAACACATGAGGGTCTCCAGAGATATTTTAAACCTAAACTGTAATAGCAAGTATATGAAGTTTGATATAAATTTCTTGAAAAATTAATCCAAATAAACTAACCTAATGTTTGTGAAGTGAGGAATGTATGAAATAAAAGGATTATAGAATTATGTTCAACAGTAGTCACTATTTTCATTGATAAAGATGCTAAAGTATACTCAGCTCAAAGGTTTTCTTTATTTAAAAAAAATTATAATATTGAGATAGGCATGCTTACATTTATTTGGTTATTACACAATATATACCTATATTAAAACATCACACAGAACTCCATATGTATGGTTATGTTTATGTAAAATTTTTAAAAATTAAAGTTTCAAAACAAAGTATACTAAAGCTTAAAGAAAAATACTGATCTAGAAAGATTATTCCTTAAAATATGAGAGAAAGAACAACTACTTGTTATGAAGTTAATCAATCACTAAGTTGTTCAAACTTGTGACCTTTTAAATATACTTTATTTGAGTTCAGTGAATGTAAAAATAAAATCGTTTAGTATAGATAATTAATTTATTTTAATGTATATATTATTATAAGCCTTTTAGATGGAAAATATATAGATAAAATAATCTGTTCAAGTCTTTCTTTTTTCCTTTCCTATTTTCATTAGTATATTTGTAAAACATAGAAAATCAGTACATAACAAATTTTGCATCTAAGAAGGGAAATGGGAAGTTCAAAAAGATTAAACACAGCTCTTTCAAATGTAGATTTTAATTTCTGATGGAAAATAGTTATTGTACAATATTGTAAAGAATGCTTAGTCCTTTAGGAAAGTGTTGTGTTAATTCTAAAAATATAGTTAAAATTTTTATAGTAAATTTCAGTCTGCTGGTAAAATTTATTTTTCTGTCATGATTTTGGGGGAAATAACATCTGATTTTTGCTTTGAAATAAAAAATTTGATTTCAAAAACAGTAAACACAGGGCCGGGGAGTTAGCTCAGTGGTTCCGGCGCCTGTCTTGCAGGCGCAAGGGCCTGGGTTCAATTCCCTGGTAACCACATAACAATACTGGGTGTGGAGACCCACACCCAGCAGCAATCAGTACCACATACCACAGTGCCGGGCGTGGTGGCTCACGCCTGTAATCCCAGCACTCAGGAGGCAGAGGCAGGAGGATTGTGATGTGAGTTTGAGGCTGAGCTCAGGGCCAGCCTGAACCACAAAAGCGAGACCCTGTCTCAAAAAACCTAAAAAAAAACAGTAAACACAAACTCACTATGGTTGGAGTATAGCTCGATGACAGAACTCTTGTCTTGGACATGTGAAGTCCCAGGTTTGATGCACAGCATGCACTGCAAAAATAAATGAATGAATAAATAATTAGATCACTATGTTAAGGACTCTGCCTAAACACTGGTGTAACTTATGCTCTATGTAAGTATAACAGCAAAACGCAAAGTTAAACAGCACATCTTTGGGTAACTGCCTTTGCCTTTGATGCTGTTAAAATGAACTTTGTAAACATATAAGATGAAAGTAAGAACAAGCATATGCTTTAAGGGCATGGATTCTAACAGAGAAGTCTGTCAGCATACAAAGTTCTGTGCCTCTCAGTGGTGTAGCTTTCATGGATGTGTGTGGTGACACTGGAGTGGTGTTAGTTTCACATCAAAGTTGCATGTGCAGTCACTGCCACTGCTGTGCTTGTTTGACTTTTCCAAACTGTTAACAGTCACTTTTTATATTGCTTCTAAAAATGGTAATTTAACATGTTTATTCAGCCAGTCAGTCTCAAGGTTGACTGGCAAAGATGGCAGAAAATGTATTTACTCTAAATCTGTATTTCCTAACTCAAGATGTGGTCAGAATTGTAACGAAGCTGTATAGCCTGCAAACGGGCATCTTATAATTCCTTAGGGACTACTTGTAGGAAATATGTCTAAATTCTAAGACAAAAATAGTACATTTATAAATCATTTAAACAGAATTATAGGAACTTGCAATATTTTCCTTTCGAAGAGAGCTGGCTTGACCCACAAGCCAAGAAGGGGATTATATTCTCGCTGTCCCCAGGACAAGCATGGAGCAATGTCTGAGAACTCCAAATCTGGTCCTGTCAGCCTACATTCATGCACCGCTGTGCCAGTGAGCAACTGTATGAAATTACGGAGATCTCTGCACACTGGGGTGCCTCAGACTCCTCACCTGAAACACAAATACAGTTAATGCTACTTCAAAGGGCCTGAGGTGAAGACTGAGTTAGTAGACAAAGCTTTTGGAATGGACCCTAACATTGCAAACACCATACTATACCATATAAGCTATTTTTAAACAAAGTGATATCTCCTCACATTTCTGCTGTGACAAAGACAAACAGAAAATAATGGTATATTCCACCAGGCGGGCTATATATTTATGAAAGCAGTCTGCAAGGTTATGCTCCGAGGTATTGCTGTAATTATCTCTCTTCTACAGGAGAAAAGACCACTTGTGCTTTACATCTTCGTTAGCCATGAAAAAAGCTTCATGATCTTGGGAAAGTTACTTAGCCATTATGTATCTCAGTTTTTTTCATTTGTCAAGTACTGACAAAACCTATCTCTTAAGATTATCTCAAGTATCAAATATATTAACATCTAAAAATATTCTTAGGACATTACATGATATGTAATAAATACTCTGTATATGTTAACTACTTTATTAAGACAAGAAAGAATGACGGCAGAAAGGGTCTTCGATGGCACTCAGTGGAAAGAAACAGAGGTCAGCATTAACAATGGGATGAAATGGAGACATGCAGAAAGAAGGACAAGATTTCTTGGTGGTCAAGAGTTTGGATTTTAAAAGTTTAACTGGGAAGGAAACTGTCTATAGATTCCAGGTTTTCTGTAACACTTAATGTTGTTACAGATTTTCCATGACTTGTTTTAAACAATACTCTATATTTCAGCACCACACATTCATACAGCAGTAGCTATTTCCAAGATGGTTTCAGTCCTTTGATACTTTGGACATCTCCAATATGTAAAGCAAGAGAAATGATCAGAGGCAACAGCAAGAGTGAAGAAAACAAACAAACAAAGGAGATTAGTCTAATATTAAGAACAGCTCTTTCTTCTCATTAGTGTGACTGAGACAGGACAGTGCTACACAGATATGTTCAAATAAACTGTAAAGTCTGATCTCATTCCATGTCACACTTATGTATGCTTTCGTATGCACAGACCAATTAAAGTCAGTAGCCAAATCAAGTATCCTCTATTTTTATGTGAGAAATTCATTAAAATTCTAAAAGCTGGGGAAAGAGAGTAATACTCAACCAGACAATGGAAAACAAATTACTTTCCATGGATAGTGACATCGGCAAGTGACCACAGGTAAGATGAGATTTCGGGGCCATAAATGCAACAAAAGAAATGGGTCAGAAACACCAAGGCAATTTTAGTACATGAATCAGGGTGAGTTCCCATGAGCCAATGACCAAACAGTTAAATATAGAAAGTATATTTCAGACACAGAGGACATGCAATTATTGTAACTTGGATAAGAAAAAAAAAATAGAATCAGATCAACAATCCCATAGAAATGAATACCGAAAATGATGAAACTAACCAAAACTGAAAAATAGTGAGGAATCAAAATGTTCACAAATGAGACAAAGACGTACCTTCTATGTGCTTTCCAGGCTTTACACTATATTATGAATTTTGCTAGTATGGTCTTTACTGCTTTGATAAAAATCAAACAAAAAAAACAGCTGTAGATGTTTCAGAATCCAACAACCAAACACTAGAAGAGCTCATACCCATGTGGAACACAGAAGGTACTTATAAGTCAGAAAACTGTGGGACAAAATACCCCACACTTGTCATATACACTATTATTTTCCATTTTGCATTCAGTTTATGTGTCTATAAGTGGATAAGGTGTGGCTCTTGAAGACAATAAACAGTTGGGTTTTATTTTTGATCCAATCTGCCAGTCTGTGTCTTTTGATTAAAGTGTTAAAACCATTACAATTGAGAACTATTATTGCAAAACACTTACTGAATCCTTGTTTAATGCAACAATAATCAAAACAGGTTTTTGCAGAACTGGAAAAACAACCCTCAAATTTACAGGCAACCAGAAGAGATGTAGAATAGCTAAAGCAATACTGAATAACAAGAACATAAAAGGAGGCCTCACAGTTCTCCATACCAACTGATATCAGAAAGGTGCAGTGACAAAAACAATATGGCACCTACACAAAAACAAGCAGTGGATCAATGGCACACAGTTGAGTTTGTGGGGAAACCCCAGGCATATCCATCTCTTTGAAGAAATGTCTGCAAGAAATCAGGGAGCCTCCTTCACAGATGTCACCAGGAAAATGGTTATCCAAGGGCAGGGAGGGGAATCTAGACTCACATCTATGCTCACTATGAAAATCCAATCAAAATGGATCCAAGACATAGATGCTGAGACAGAAACACTGACTCTGTGGGAATATAACAGAGGTAAAACTCTAGAAAACACAGGCATCGGCAGGGACTTTCTGAAGAGAACACCTAATGCTAGAGCTCAGAAAATAGCACTGAAAAACAAAGGATGAAGTTATTGTGTAGCAGGAACATCACAGGAAACTCAGGGTAGAGAACGTATTTTAAAATTATAAGTGGCTTTAACATTTTTCTAAGAGAGCCTGAACTACATTCATGAAAAGCTTATATAAATTTTAAGAGAACTATCTGGTGAAATGGCCATTGCTTAGACAAAAATGGAAAGACACCATTAGATCTCAGGTTGGTTGTGGTCAGCAGACTGGCCCATAAGCACTTAAGCAACAGATCCATGCATCTAAGGATAAAAAGAAGAACCTCAGAGAATAATTTCTGCAGAGCAACACTGTGGTATAGTCATCAGAGGCTTAGAGGATCAAAATAGACCTGGGTAAATTCACAATTGTGACTTACCAATAACTCCATGTACCTGCTATTATTCCATTTCTCCTTGGTGTAGAAATGTGGTGTGTATGTGGGCAGTATTATCACATAGCTCTTCCCCTGTTCTATGCCTTGTGTGCTGCAGAGAGAATAACTGATGTCTTCCGCTCCCAAGCTTTCAACTGGCAACACCACCAGACCCCTAAAGGAGTTGTCCCCAAGAGGCCTTACCTCTGCCTGGCCCTAATTTAGTTGAGAAAATCCTGAATTTTGAGCCTAAGATCAATGTCACCATAGGATAAGGAGTTTTCAAATACTGATAGAAGAAGAGTACACTTTACAAGTGGAAAAAATGGAAACGATAGTGGCTAGATTGTATACTGTGCTAGTTTTACAACATGACCCACAAATGCTTTGACTTTTCTCTCCTCAAGGAATAGTACTTATGATCTTTACCTTAAATTCAGGCTCTTAGAACATGGTTAAAGTAATCCTGAGCCAGTTTCTGGGAATAGGGCTGAAAAAAAAAATCATTTTTGAGATTTTTGCCTACGTGAACAAGGCACATTGCTGCCACAGGAAATCCAAGGAGCCTTGGATCGTGACTTGGAACAAGCTCATAAAAAGAAAAACCAAGCCCTTGGCCATTGGTGAGTACCCATGTGGCAACTATATGAGGGAGTGAATTCAGAAATAGATCCTATAGTTTGCTGTCTCATGAAACCAAGTTTTAGGCTTTTTACATTGCAGTGGATAAGTGATGTCAATTTTTCCACAAACTAAATGAAGTGATCCTCACATCTATAAATTTGTATCCTTTATGCTGTTTACAATTCTTAAATTCAAGTGATATCTAAACATATCTCTGTTGAATGATATGCCATTCTAACACATATCTATTGCAATACATTTTCTTCTACCAATCCTTGATAGTGGCTTCGAAGGGGTTGCATTATTTGAATGTTAAGTAGACAATAATTTAAATTTTCAAAAAAATGAAACATCAAAGAAGGTGAGCATACTAGAATTCACTAGAAAAGAGAAGCAATAGGAGATTTACATAACAAGTTTGATACGGTTGTGGCTCATGCGATTTTAGAGGCCTTTGAGAACAAATTCTACAGGAGCTCTACTATTCCAGTTAGAATTTGAAAGAATAGATTGTGGAAGATTTGATGTTCCACCCAGAAAGCTCTCAGACAAGAGTCTCCTCTTAGTCCATTGGGGTACAGTTTCTTGTTTGGTTCAAGCTTGTAATTGATTGGATAAATCTCAGGCACTTTACTAAAAGTGATCTCTTTAAGCCATCCCACCAATTATTATGTTAATCTCATCCCAAAACTCTCACACACAAAAACCAAGAATAATGTTTAATCACATATAAGGGAACTTATGACCCAATAGAGAGCCATATAAATCATCCTGGTGAATAGTCATTATTTTGCTGTATATAGATTATACAGTATGATCTTTTAATAGCTGTATAGTGACATGATTACTACAGTCAAGTATATTAAAATACCCAACATCTCCCATACTGAGGATTTAGAACAAAAGAATAGTTTATGACATATATATATACATATACATATATATACATATATATACTTGTATATATATACATATATATACATATATATATACATATATATATACACACACACATATATATATATATATATATATATATATATATATATATATAATCATGGAGCATTTAGTACAAGTAATTGCCATTTAAAGGGCAAGAAAGTCAATGTCCCAAAGGATCTGGGCACAGTCCAGGTGAAATTAGACAACTAATTAGTATATCTCGCTTCCAGATTTGGAAAGATTGCTTTGCTTTTTTTAGAATTGGAAAGTACACTCTAACATTCATTAAGTACAGAAATTATAGGGTAACACTAAGAAACTATGTGTTCTGTGTTACTATAAGCATTTCAGTCATTTGGATGCCTCTACCAAGCCAGCTAAATTATCACAAAAACTCTTACACATATTCTATGCTTCTTTCCCACAGGTTCATCACTATTGCCTTTAAATTTAGATGTCATTGTTGAATTGAATCTGATTCCTGGATCGGTCACTTAGTAATTGGGAAACCCTCCAAAAATTACCTGCCGCTCCAAAATTCAAGTTTCCTCAGCTCTATAAGGGAGATAATTATAGTTCCTATCAGGTAGAGTGGCAGTATGAATTAAATAAGGGAGATATCTGAAATGTTAGTAGAGTGCCTAGGACATCGTTATGCTTCCAATAAGTGGTATCTATAATTGCTTTCAATAGAATGCAATTAACCTTATTTCTGATATAAATATGCAAAAATATCCTCATTGAGACACCTTAGGAGAATGCCAATCTTTTTCTCAGAAAGGCTTGCAGTCATTCAAAGAGATCTGGGGCTCTTTTAACCATTCATCTATAATACAAGTTGATGTTTTCAGTAAAAAATGAGGATAAATTCAAGAGCTTTTAACTTGAAATACATAAAGTATTCTTCCCTTGCGAATTATAGCTGCAGTTGTTTTATTTCTTTCCTCTTTTCTTTGTATTTTCTGATTCCTTCTACATAGAAATCTTGGATGCTTTTCTTCCTTTGTTCATATTCTTGATCTTTTTCATTTCTATATGAGCCTCTTTGGTAGGGAGATAAGTGTTCATTTGTGCCGGGTACAAATTTCCCTTCATCAATACACATCACTTGACAAATTTAGAGAGAGAAAATGCTTTACAAAAGCTACACAATGAAATGAAAAAGATTGCTCTGAAATAAGCCAGTATTAATATCTCCCTGGAAGACATAAAAATGGTGTATATGTAGTATGTAAGTATATTCTCATTGCATAACAGAATTTTTACCCTTCAGTTACTATTGCAAAACATAATTTAAAAGAATCAGATGCTGCTCATGACTATCAATATGTTCACATCCCTCACACCCACCCATGTAACTAGTTTTAAAGATTTTCATCAAACCAAATATCCTATTGGATATGTGACCTATTGGAACCATAGGCAATACAAGTATGTACATCAACAAAATGTTTTGGGAAATGTATTATGTAGACTTGAATCAGGAGTTAGCAAATTCCATTTCCATCAGTAGTTTGATTTGTGATTATTACTGAGTTCTAACCTATTATAAATCCTGGTAATTTATTTTCAAAATACTGTGGAGAAAGAATTTTTACATATTTATCCCTTCAAGGAGGAGAAGGCAGTGAAATATTTGCTGACCTTCGTGGAAATCACACATAATACATATTTTTCTCTGAACCAAACTGATGAAACATGAAGGTTTTTATTAAAAATTTAGAGCAGAAAAATTATCATACTACTACTGATGTATTTCCTCTGCGGAAGGGTGGTCACACAACCACGTTGAAAGGAAGATCCTCAGATCCACCTTTGCTAGAAGAAGGACAAGACAGCCTGTGTCCTATTCACTCAGGGGGGATTGGGCCACTTTGCAGATTGGGGCATGTCCTGCCTGCTGTGAGTCACCAGGTTTCCACTCCTAGGTAAAAGAAGCAGAGGGAACTAGGTGGGGAGCTGGGCAGGCCATTAGTTGTTGATGAGGAACCTTCTGGGATTGTAACACTTACCTCAGAGACAGCAAGAAAAGCATCACTTTTAATCTTCATGACTACTTCATTTTTGCCACTTAAAAGGAAAATACAACTATCAGGTACTTTGAATTCTGTTGTGGAATTCAAGATAGATTTGCTTTGAATGCTCTAGTATATTAAAGTAGCAGTGGATTAATTAGTTTTTCCAGCATCCTAAAGTCAGAGAAAGAAGGTACACTCTGCACAGGCAATACAAATCAAGTCTGTATCTCTGACCAGGGTCTTGCAAATAGATTAGCATGGCTTTCCACTGATAAGCTGGAAATGGAAATGTTGCCTGGGAATCAATGCACTCTCTCTCTCTCTGTAGGTTACAGAGAGACATCTATGCCAAAGAAATATTGTTTTACTGTTATCCTTTCAATTCCTCTCTTCTGAGGTACCAGTTTCTTCTATTTCTTGAGAATCTTTAAAGAGACAGTGTTACTGATTTTGTTCCCTAGACATTAGTCACAGTGTTTATAACAGCTTTGAAAAAAGTCTGTTTCCAAAGGAAATTTGAGATGTGAGTGTCTTGTGGATATGCATTAAAATAGCAAGAGGAAAACTAATGTCAATATTAAAACACGAGTTTAGATGGCAGCCTCAGACCTGAGTGAATCTTCCTTTTCAACATCCCTGTCTTTATATTACTATAGAAGTTCGGTAAAGCATTTTCACTGACTCTTTTCCCAAGGCTATTTCCCTCCAGATAATTTCTCCAACAATAATAAATTGTTATAATTTGTCAGCAATTTGGATGGAATGAACAATGGGCAGTTCATATATTACCACGTGTCTATGGAAATAAGATTTTCTTGATGGTAATGAGATCTTGCTGGTATGCAAATAACCAGATCTGTTAGGTACATACAAGATGGTTGTCTGTATAAGGAAATCAAGTTCTGTTGTGTCAATTCTTCAATTTATACAACAAAAATAATTTAATATTTATAAAAACACTGGATAGGGGGCATCTTACTTGTTTTTTTGTATTGTTTTCTTTTTGCAAAGGATGCTACACTTACCTGATATACTCGTGTCAATCAATTCCACCATATGCAACATTCAATCTCATTTTGCAGATATGAAAATTATGGCTTGAAGAGATCTTCTTAGATTTTGGGGTTTTTTCATTTTTGGGGTTTTTTTGTTTTTTGCTTTTGTTTTTGAGACAGAGTCTCGCTTTATAGTTCAGGCTTCCCCTGAGCTCAGCCTCAAACTCACATCATAGCAATCCTTCTGCCAGATTATGCTAAGAACAAAGGTAGCAGTAGGAAAATCAGTATTCATATGAGTACTTACTTCACTTCAAGATATAATTTCTTACCATTATTCTTTATTAACTTAACTAATTTTTAAATAACAAAATAATTCAGGTGTTTTATGTTAGATACATAGTACATATAAATAAACATATAGGTTATTTTTCCAAATTTCATATTATAAATGGTAAAACTACTTCATGGGGTAAGAGCAGCACTGGAAGTGTATGTAACATTTATTCTAGCCTATGGCAGGGTCCAGTTAAGTTTATTTGAAGGGAAAATATCAAAGAGAAACTCTGAAGCATGACATGAAAGATGAATGAAGAACATCCACATGACTAAGGGTGGGCAAAATAGCTTTGTGTGTAAAACACCTGGAGGAATGAAAGAGGCCCATAGATATTAAGGAAATTAAAATTTTGCTGATAGATTGATTTATCTGTAGTGGAAATAGTAAGTAAATCAATAGGAGCTGAAAATAGGGCTGAAGAGTCACTTTAAGGAATTCAGATTTGCCAAAGAAGTTGATGGAAAACTATTGATAAACTGAAGAAAAGAGCAACACTAGCCATGTTGGATCGGAAAGTTGTTGTGGGCAGTGATTAGGAGAAAAAACTGAAAACAAAGAGAACCAAGCAAGAATTTGCTTTCTTCTTTTCATTTGAGGAGAAAGGTAATTGTGAACAATCAAGTTGCTGATTTTGCTGACATTATTGATGATAATTTTTAAAAATAGGTACATAAAAGACTGGTATTTCCACCTCTAAAGCAAATCCCACAATGGAAAGCATGCATTCATAACCAGTGAGCTTCTGAGTCCTGCCAACCAGTAGGATAACTCCAATGCCAGTTAGGATACAGTCAAGAGAGAGCATAAATCTAGAAGGGTCAAGCAGAATAAAAGACCAGGCTACAGAGTAAACGTAAAGGGGAGTTCTCAGAAATACTAGACCCCAGAGTGAACTAAAGATTTATTTTCCTGTCAAAGCATGCAATTCTAACACTACCAGCAGTATTATTGCAATACAATGGACTCACATAGTCTTGGCAAATCAGAAGTTCCTTATCTTCTATTAAATTTACTATTTCAATTATGACGTTTTTATGTTAGTACCGTGATGGTGTTAGCATCTCACTATACATCACAGGGCGATGCAGATTGCTCATGTGTAGGTCGTTGCTTGGAAAGGAGCCACAGCTTAAACAGTGTAGAAATGTGTATAGTGCCCAAAACATTTTAATTTTGATTATTATAAAAGATAGAAATTAATGACCCTAGAATTTGCTGGCCTTAGGACAAGATGGACTCTGTACTATGCACAGGGTACATGGATATGGCCAGTGAGGAAGATGGTGGCAGAAACAGTCATCTGAAAGGGTGCTATCAAGAAATCAACCAGTAATGAATGCTGGCAAGGCTGCAGCAAGAAAGAAATCTTCCACGCTGCTGGGAGTGTAGCTGGTGCAACCACTATGGAGACCAGTGTGGAATCCTCAAAACACAGGGATTAGAAATTCCATTTAATTCAGCTATTTCCCTTCTAGGTTATCCTCCCAAAGAATTTTTAAAAATCATATCAGCAATTTATACACACCCATGTTTCCAGCTGCACACTTAGTAATAGAAAAATCTTAGAGACAGCCCAAATACCCATCAGCATATCAATGAAGACATTATCTTTATAATATGGAATACTATTGTACTCTAAAGAAAGATAAAATTGAGACATTTCTAGGCAAATGGGTGCACATTGAGGCCATACTCTTCAGTGAAATAAATCAGACTCATATGTTTAATTATCACATTGTTTCTTTGGTGTGAGATAATGAAAAGGGTACATAAAGATCAAAATGTATAAGAGATATTGGGAAATAAAAAGAAAATATTCCAATGGGAAGAAAAATAAAGAAGGAGGAAGAAGAAGGGAGAGAGAAAGAAAGAAAAGGAAAAGAAAAAGACACTATAAGGGAAAAACGGAAACAAAACTTATGTAAATAAAAAGAAGATGGGTTAAAGGGAGTGAAGGGGATTGGGAAATAAGAAAAATTAAAATATATTACTTAAGGTTCAAACTTTTATGATGAATATTATTATTATGCATATGTAAAGTATACCAACAAATTTTCTTTAAAAAACAGACATGTGAGTGCCAGGGTCAATTATAATTTTCCTTTCAATAACATAACAACTCATGGATTAGTGTCTGTGTTACTAACTCACTTTGCTCAAAGTGACCTAGAACTTGCTTTGATTAGTATAATATAAAGAAAAGTAATGTCTGTACTTTCTCTATGAATTCCACAAAAGAAAATTACTCAGTCACATTTATTTCATTTCTTTTCTTTCTGTGTAATAGAATTCAAATGAGTTGCATTTGCATAAGCTTTTGCTAAGTAAATTAGTCACTTTCTGTCACTGGTACAAAGTACCAACAGCTGTAGTTTAAAGAGGGGGAAAGGTTTGTTTGGGCTGGGGTGTCAGTGGATTCAGTCCATAGTTGGTTGCTTCCAAAGTGAAAACGGATGGTGGAGGAAACCTTATCCCATGTCATCCTGGAAAGAGAGACAGGAACAGGGTCCAGGCAAGTATGTACCTTGCCAGGCCACACCCTCAGTGACCCAACCCTTATGACCATGCCTCTTCTCTCAGCAGCATCTTCAGTTAGCAACTGATGATTGTAGCACAGTTATCATTCCAATCACCTTCCCAGAGCCCCACCTCTGAGCATGAGACTTTGGGAGACATTTCAGACCTAACCCCGGACTCCACAGGAATGGGGAATGAGAACACACATTGGGCAAGGCTGTGCAAGAGTTAGCTTGGGAAGTCTCACAAGAGATGACTGCTAGATTTTAAAGAAGTTGTGACCTACACAAGCTTAATCTCATACAGGTATAATATTTGCATTACAGAAATCAGAACCATCAAATGCTACAAATCAAAACTTAATTTGTTTTGTTGATTGTCTAAAGTCAAAATACCAGGGAATAAAATGTTAATAATGCAGGCTACATTTTAAAATTTACTAATCTTTATTGACCTTTCTATTGTGAATAGTACAGACTACGGAGAAAGTAGTTGCATTGTATTTTAATATCTGATTCAGCAAAGAAATTACTTATGACATTGACCAATAAATGAAACTCTAACATATCTTTTCATGGTTTCAATTCTTTTTGTTGCTTTTCTAATGTAAAGGAAATATAAATTGGGTGGTTTTTAAATAACTAGCAAAATATGACATGCCTAGGGAATAGTGAAGCAATAAGGTACTAAGCAAAGGAGGGTATGGGCAGGTACATTTGGGACAGAGCCATCTAGTTGTCCCGACAAGGACACCCATATATAAACCCAAATCTCTCTTCTGGACCACATATAATTTTCAGAATCTTCACCTATAACTAATACTAATAAAAGAAGATTAGGCCTGAATAGACTGACCGATTAAAAGGGTTAAATGCATGCACACTGCCCTCCTCCAAGCTCAGATGGCCAGGCCTGGCTGATATTCTACTGGCTTTCTCCTTCTGATATTACCCTTCTCCACTTCTGACTAACCAATGGTGTTCCCTGAAATGTCCCATCTAGGACACACATTTTAGGTCCAACACAACAATATTTCATATGCCATTCTGTCAGTCCCTGCTCAGTAAAGATTTTAATTTTGTATGAATTGAACTTAGGTTGTAAACTAACAATTTATCAGCTCAGATTATTGTCAGTGAATCTAACATGTGGCATAGACTATATCATAGTCCGTCCAGGAAGAAAATCTAATTACAATATCAGCCATATATTATTCCACAAATTTCCCTCCTCCCACCTCAATTCATGTGGTAAAACCCTAAACCCTAGGGTACTTTGGAATGTGTCTTTATTTGGAAATAGGACCTTTTAAGAAATAACTAAGGTTTCTGTATACATAAGACAATGTCATCAGAGAACAGAGATAGATTTACTACTGTTGAGTTGAGATGTTTATTATTTGTATTTCTTATCCAACTGTTCTGACTAGAACTTACAGTAGTATGTTGACTACAATTGTCAAGAGTGAATATCTTAGTTCCTCAGCTGAGAGGAAAAACTCTCAGACTCTCATTATTTCTATGATGCTACCTGTGGATTTCCACATAGTTTGTATTATGTTTAGTTAGATACTTTCTATCCCCAGTTCTATAAGTAGTTTTATCACAAAAGAATAGTGAATTTTATCAAATATTTTTTTGCCACAGATCATCATGCAGTCTTTATTCTTAACTGCATTAATATGGTACATCACGGTGTATTATGTGAAGTGAAATGGAAATATTAAAGGAACCAAATATGTCTTTTCTCACTAGAGTGATTGATATGTGCATAACTTCCCAAAATACATAGATGATTGTCTTGAAAATATGACCAATATTATGTAAAAACCAGAATGTTAGTTCAATAATAGAGAGTAAAGGAAATTCTCCTCCCCTTGAAACAATGACAAACTACATGTGCATCATTTTTATCTGAACATTAGAATGTGATCTCTAATTATTTTCCTGGTTATCACATGGGCAATACTCCTCAAGAAAACCTCTCTATCACAGTTAACCACTTATGTAGATTTACCTGTGCACAAAGACTCAGATAAATGTGTCTCATCTCTCTCTCTCCTCCTGATGAATTACACCTGGGCTTCAGTTAAACAACAATGAGATACGTACCTAAGGATTGGGATTTCTTGCTTAATTTTGGATAATTTTAAAAATAGTAGTATTTTGCCCATTTTGTTTATGTAGCTCCTGCCAAACAATAGGTATTTGAAGTTTGGCATAATCTACATTCTGTTTATAGAGGCTTTTCTAAAATTGTCTCATTGTCTTCAGTACTAGTGTTAATATCTCATTCATATTTAAATGCATCAATACAAACCTCGTAAAAGTAAAATTAATATGTTGTTCTGCGTGAGCTGACCAGAACAGTGACTTTGAGCCTTCAGTATAGAAAAGTAGGTAACATGTACAAAAGCAAAGATTCTGACCTAAAGGAAGAACAAAAAATGTATATTAACTGTAAAGTGCATTAGAATAAATTCATCTCAGCAACACATACAGTGCCAGAGTTTAGATAGATCCAACTGAGTTCTGTAAGAATGATTTCAAAACATCCTTTTTAGGTGGAGGAAGAGTGATACTCTGTGAAACACAGAGTAGATAAAATAAGAAAAGGAATCAAACATGAAGATATTAAATTATTTAGCAATAATTGACTTAGTTTTGCATTAAGAAGATGAGACAATTTAGTGAAGAGGAGATGTGCATATATTCACTCAAAAATACAATGCATTTAAAATGTTTTTAATGATTGTCTCTTTTAAGGGTCTGTGAAAAGGTTGACATAAGTCTAAATCAGTAGCATTTTGATTTTGAATTCTTTTGCATTAATAAATATCAGATGCATAAATAATTATCATGTTCAAAAATAAGCTAGTGTTCAAAATAACTTCAAATATGCACTGTTCCATCCCATCCTCTACTAAAATTCAAACCCTGTAATCATTTGGACATCAGGAGTTCAGCCCAAATTATTAGCAGTCTGTATCACTCATTTGAAATTTATTTTTTTCCAAAAACGAATTGTGTAAGTTATTTAATTTTAAATTAGCTCATTAAATTCACATAGTTTTATTAGAAGTATCCTACACACACTCTATGGAATATAAAATATTTAAAGTGTATTTTATTCCAAAGCTTGATTATCATCCTATTATGTGCACTCCGAGAATATGGTAATCAGGACACGTGCCCATTCTCCTCTGCTCACAAGGGAAAACACACCACTTGGGGAACAGGTGTCCTCTCCTCTCCCTGCCAGCTTCCTGTCCAATTCCAAGCCCGTGGTTCACGTTAGCTGGGCACCACAGGTCAACGGCCTCTCTCACATTTGACTTGATTCTTTTCTTACACAGCTCTCAAAAATAAAAATGTAGAAATAAATAAATAATAAAGAAAAATAACCATTAATGAGAGAGCTTCTGAGAAACTGTCCAGAATGTGCCAATAAGGACTGTAGGGGAAGATCAGCAGCTATGCAAGCCCTTTTGTCTTGATTCAAGGTACAAGGCAAATCCTCTCAGATGACTTTATGAAGGGAGATACCCTATAGGTGAAGAAATCTACCTGGCGAAAACTGTAGAATGAAGTGCTTATATTACCAAGAGAAAAGGAAAACCTCCGGAAATTGTTTAATCCCGCTCTGATGGTGTGTAGATCTGTATGATACTGAAACATTTGGTGAACACATGTCATGCAGCCTAACAGTTTGCAAACTTTCCTCCAACTAAAAGTAATATTTTGCTAGAATAATTTATTGAAACTAAATTGAATGCACCAGGACAATGAGTGTTTAAATAGATGGAGAAGTGAGAACCACAAACATGTGACGGCTGCTGCTCAAATACGTGCAGGTAGAACAGACATAGGGGTTGGCACAGGATATGAGGAGGAGACCTTCCTGGCCATGAGTGGAGAGCTGAGAGAGTGGGACCAGAAAAGACCACTTGATATGATATCTTTGATAGCATCTTTGATATAATATCTACTTGACTTGTAAAAATCACTAACTAAAAGATCCACCATTTTTTAGTCTCAACAATTTTCAGTCAGAGTAAATAATTGCTGTCACGCACTGTCATGATTTGGGTCTGTATTTAAAGAGCTCACACACCAAAGGCTCAGTCCTCAATGCAGGACTGTTCTACGGCAGGAATTAGAAAGGTTGAAGGGATTACAAAAGTTCACCTTTATCAGTGGGTTCATTCCCTACAGGGATATCACTACTTGGAGGTGACAAAAGTTGAAGGGGTAAAACCTGTTCCAGGAGGATGAATCATGGGGGCATACAGGACTCCTCACTGCTGATCTCATCCCCCAACCTCTCCTCTTGGACTTTAGCTTTCTTGCTACCATGAGGTGAGCAGCTGTGCCCACTGTGCCCTTTGCCACATTTCTTCCTCTCACAGGAAGAGAGCAGCGATGCTAGCTCCCCATGGACAAAACCATCAGCCACATCCAGCCTTTCTCACTAGAGTAGACCTTTTCAGATATTCATCTCAATAACGAAACACTGGCTAGCACACATAAACTATGACCTGTCCTGGGGCTTAAAATATAGAATCTCACTTCTGAGGTGGTAACAGTACAAAAATCCATTTTTAATAAAATAATGATCAGTAACAAATATTTTACTTTCCAGGAACTGTGTTAACTGTTTTATATACATTAAATCATTCTCAGGAAATTTCCTCAAAATATCACCAGGTATTATTAAAGTACCATTTCTATAACTTAAGAAAAATAAGTTTTATAGAAGTCAGCAACCTCTCCATAAATGTGAAGCTAATCTTACCTAATCTAAATTTACTAGGATATAATGAATTAACTGAAGAATCATGAAAAGTCTATTTTTTGGTACCAGGGATTGAACCTGGGGCCTTTCACTTGCACAACAGGCACTGGAACCATTCAGCTAAATCCCCAGCCCAATGAAAAGTCAAAAGACATGACTATTCACATTCCTATCAGAAGTATAAGAAATCCCCAGGAATGGCTGAATCTAGTTGATAAAGTAAAGCAAAAAATTCCTGTATTTCTGAATTCTCAAGTACAAGGAACTAAAACTAAAGCTAGAATACCAGCAATAGCAGGCTTTTTGAAAGGGGTAAATCTATTTCAGGGAATAAAATATTTGGTACAAAGGCCAAGTTTTCCAGCGATCTCAGCGTAACACATTCATACTGCCATTTAGCAGCTGCACATATGGGACTGAAACAAAGGTGAAAAGTCAAGGCATTGTAAGCAAGGTGGTGCTTGAAACCGCAAGAAGAAATGGCGCACATCATGTGACCCTTTAAAAAGAAGAGCAAAAAACGCAAGGCCAATATTTGAGGATAAACCACAGTTATGAGTCAGAAGAAAAAGTGCCAGCTGCAGAGAAAGATAAACTATCAGGAAAGAGCAGAAGAACAAGAATAATAAGGAGGCTTACCGATCAAGAGAGCCGAAGAATTGTAGAGATTTAATAAAACATGAATTGAGAAAGGTTATTGAATGTGGAGAGGCAGGTGGTGATATTAAGAGAGTAATTTCAGTGGTAGGATGACTTCGGAAGTTGGATTTGCAAGGGATTCGAATGGAAATGAGAAGAAGCTGAGGCACAGGTGTAGCCACACATTTCAGGAACTGGCAATAAAAAGAGGGCGGGACAGTAAGTGTTAATTAACAGTGAGCTTGAAAAGGAAAAATTCAAAGAAATGTCAGAAAAAGCAGCATAGCATGGGAATGAAGAAAGAACTGGATGTGGCAGAGAGCTAGAAAATACACTATGAAGAATAGTTAGATGGGTTGTGCAGAGTATTTTACTTAAAGTATTGTCCCCAGCACTGCACGTGTTAAAAGGCTTGAAATATAACAACAGCATATTTCAGAAGGTGGGTATTAAAAGGCCACAGAGCATCTATCAAATAATATGATTAAATCTAGATCTCGTGTATACCAAGGAAATATGCATTTTGCTTGTTATACGTAGTGCTCTTAACATTGAAAGCTGGTAGACAGATATGCTGAAAGTCAGGAAAGAGATTGAAAGGAAGAAAAAAGAAAACCTTTTTTAAAACAAAGTTTATTTTTCTACTTTTGATCCATACTAAAAAGATTTTACTACTCTCAAAATATAAAAGATGATATTGCTACTTAAAATCTGTATTCTTACAATCATCTGCCATAAATTATATCTGACCCTAAATGCATAATATACTTTTTGTTTCGCCTCTAATATTTTGTTGAAGCCATATTACAATATGGCCTGAAAATTGGGGAGCTGTTTGACTGGATAACTTGGGAGGCAATTCTTATTTTTGTTTCTCAAAAGTCAGAATATTTCAAGACTCTCAGTGGGAGAAATTTTCAAGAGGTTCTTTCAGCTTCCATGTGATACCACACTCTCTTTCTGCTTATCTTTGAAAGGCAACAAAATGTAAAAGACTGTCTGCCAGAGTCAGTGAAACTCTTCCACATGGGATGTAAAAGAAAAACAAATGATTGCTTGAATATATTTTTAGAAACATTAGTATATTCAGCTTATAGTACTGATAATAAACCGAAAATGGGCTTTCTAAGATGAAGCTTGAATTATGACTCCAGGGACAATGTCAAATCCTCACCACATCCCAGAGCTGCTGGGCAGTGCGGCATAGGAGACAAGATGGAATGAGAGGAAATGTCCACTGAGACAGTGACCTGAACTCTCTCTAGAGGAATCCATATTGATAGTATGTACTGCACTGGGCTTTCCATATCATTGTAAAATGAATATATGAATTTCACCTCATGCAGGTCTGTTTTCCACACAATATAATGGCTTGTTCTCAAAGTCTGGACAACTCTTCAGTTGTCCAACTCTTCCAAGTCTGGACAACTGAAGAGTTGTCCAGACTTTGAGAACAAGCCATTATATTGTGTGGAAAACAGACACAGGTTTTCATTATATTTGGGACACGTTTATACAATAAGGGAGGCTGAGAAGTGATATTAACTACCATCTGAGAGTGAGAAAACTTACGATGATTGAATTCAGCCTGAGTCTGAAGACCTGAGAAACTCCTAGGTGTGCCTTGACTCAGAAAGTTTAACAACACCTGCTGCCGATTCTGTGACCTCCTTATTCCAAAACTGCTCCTTCTGTAGCCTGTGTTGAGTGGTGGTAAAATCCTACCTGTTGCTGAAGATGCCTGAAAATGATACCGCTCTGTGGTTCATAATTTCTTTGGCTTCCTTAAGTTTTCTAAAGCATCATCATCATCATCATCATCATCATCATCATCAAAGGGTATAGTGAAAAGGAAAGCAAGCATCTTGAGTGGATGCCAGACGATATCTGAAGAGAATGTAGATCTAATTTCTTCTGGCCAATGTGAACAGCAATGATTTAAATGGAATGATTCTTTTTCTAGGTTGATTTGAAATGTCTTAGCATCTGTGGTGAGAAATTAAATGGTGACCATTATTAATGACTGCAAAAGCAACATATTTAAGGTTGATGTTTATTTCCTTATAGTTTCTGGTGATTTTTTAATATTCATGTAGTGTATGAAGTGGAAGCACATAAATCATTGATATTACACTGTCAAAAGATTAACTTTCACCATTTTCACATTTCTATTCTTTCCTTTTGTGTTTAAATAGTTGGTTATCTTATGTGGTTCTTTGCTTACAGGCCTCTGTCAGTTCAAGATGAACTGATTTACATGGTTAAGGCCTTGATTTGAAGATAGCATTATACTTGCAAAGAAGAATAATTTACAAGAGTCCTGCAAAATATTCAGTTTAGATTTGAAATTAAATCAAGCAACATTGTCAAATTTTAAGCAGGGGATTAACATGAAAAGATATATATTGCAAAAGAAGGAAATGAAGCAATTAAGTCCATTTTTTCTCTTCCCATTTTGCATATAATGTAATATTTTCTGATGACAGTGACAATGTAATCCAATCTCTTATTTTCTTTGGCACCTATCTACCAACTTCCATAAATTCATTCATACAAAAATTTTACAGTTAACTTACCACACTGACTGGACAATCCTATGGCAGACTGTAAGCTAGGCATTTGATCCTCCCTACTCCAGGTCTTACAAAAGACCATAAATATATTAATGTTATTTAACAGCAAGAACATGAGATTTAGGAAGTTTAGGTATCTCATCAAATTTGTACAGTTGGTAATAAAATTCAGGTCAAATTCTGGCTGTACTATCACAGCTCTCAGAGATAGCTGGAATGTCTATAGTGAAGGTTCTACATGTTAAGTCCTTGAGAAAATATGATTTTTTTCCTTCCTTCCTGTGCTCAAAATCTGCTTACCTCCAGAATCTCAGTAGTCCTTTGTTCTGGATGGTTTTAGCAGTTGGCTCAATGTAACTCTCCCTCCCCACTAAAGAGTTTTAAAATTACTTAATTTCTGCCTTTTAAAACATGTATGTTTTCATATGTCTAGCCAACATTTAACAATGGCTCCATGATTTAAAAATAGAACACAATCTTTCACTATGATATATTCCTCAGGACCTTTCAGGGAAGCAAAACCACAGTATTTACAAACACACACACACACACAGACACACACACACACACACACACACACACACACAGGTTTTCATTATATTTGGGACACGTTTATACAATAAGGGAGGCTGAGAAGTGATATTAACTACCATCTGAGAGTGAGAAAACTTACGATGATTGAATTCAGCCTGAGTCTGAAGACCTGAGAAACAGGATCTCCAGTGTTTGAAGGCAGGAGGAGAAAGAGTGGGATGTTCAGCCCAAGAGGAAAGACAGTTTAGGTCTCTCCACACCTTTATTAGGCTTATTTCTAATTGCAACTCAGAAAGTCACTCATGAAAGAGAATTTCTAGAACTGCTCCAGAAAGTGGCAAGAATGACAAGTGAGTTATTTTGCTGTTTCTGGAACAAAGTGCTCAACACCCACGAGTTAAAGGAGGAAAGACTTATTTCAGCGCACAGTTTGTAGAGTGTTCAGTCCACAGTCTGCTGACTCCAAGGCGGAGCAGCATGGCAGAGAGCATCACAGAGGAGAAACAATCCATCCCAGAGCAGGCAGAAAGCAGCCAGCAGGGAGCTTTCCTTTCCTATTTATCCCATCCAGGTTATAAATCTATTGATTATATAAACCTATTGATTATCACCACCCACAGCCAGGGTGGGCTTTCTCTTTCTACACGCCCACAATTATGTTAAAACAATAAGTAGATTAATTCAGTTATCACACTCATAGCCTAGTATCATACACACATGATCCACCACCTCCCCAAAGTCACATATATGTGTGCAAGAGGCTGAGGAGTGGTGTGGGGGACAACTGTAAACCTTAACATGCTGTGGGTCCTTTGCTTCATTGAGTTAGAAAAACATGCTGATATAGCACAGTGAAATTTATCCTTGGAAACCAGTTGCACTTTCTTCGGGATAATTAAATCTGAATATGAGATAATGTTGACTTGCTTTAACAAAGTCAGAAATTCTTGTATTTCTATTAGCAACTGATGTGGAGGTAAGACCCAGGAGAGCTGCAACAGTGAAAATTTCAGAAATATGCAAAATAAAAGAATGGTCTGATTGTTTGGCCAGTAACATTTTAAATGGTTTTTTCCCCCATTTTAGTGTTGTGCTTTCTGAGAACAACACTGGCAAAAGCAAATGAATCCATTGAGACAGGGTCTCGCTGTTGTAGTTCAGGCTGGCCCTGAGCTCACCCTTGAACTCACAGCAATCCTCCTGCCTCTGCCTCCCATGTGCTGGGATTATAAGTGTGAGCCACCGTGCCCGGCACTGTGGTATGTGGTTCTGATTGCTGATGTGCCTGAGTCTCCAGGTCCAGAATTGTTGTATGTGGTTACCGGGGACTGAACCTGAGCCCTTGCACTTGCAAGGCAGTTTCCGGAACCACTGAGCTAAATTCCTGGCTCTATAAATATATTTTAAGTTGATTTTATTGGTACATTTTATACACACATTATGATCGTAATCAGCATTGAGAATTTATACTGGTACATGACATGACTTACTGATTTTTCTCAATACAAAAAATATAAATAAATAAATGAATGAATACATACTTTATGAAGGTATTTACCACCTCTCTTTTCTGTTTATACTGGGATTTCACTACCCTATCTTCAAGTTATCCTACAATTCTAAAGGTTGTGGAAAATTCATGAAAATGCAAATAGTTCCTCTTGACAGAAATGCAGGGTCAGGGATGTAGCTCTGTAATACTGCACCTGCCTGGCAAATTTAAGGTCCTGAGTTTGATTCCTGGTACCAAAAAAGAGAGATACAAACTTACATGGGCAGGTCTGTAATCCCAGCACTCTGGAAGACAGAAAGGTCAGAAGAACCCAAATCAGGTTTGTCCCATCCTGAGCACATTGGTGAGACCTCATCTCAAAATAAAAATTAAAAACACTTTTTTGAAAATCTAGGATATAATTCATTGTGAAGGTTCTAGGTTGAATAGTCAGTGCTGGAATAGGGAGAGAAGAAAAAGAAAAGAAATGTCAATTTGATTTCTTCATTTATTACTGTAGCCCCGTTGTCACCAATTCTAAATTCATTTTAGCATTTCTTGGATGCATACAAATGTATCACTCTTTACATTCTCTGAATTATCTGTAACATCTTATTACTTGAGTAAAATAAAGTATTTGGCAAATAATCATTTTGTATTTCTAAGAAAGTCAGAATTTTATCTTAAAGATACCATGTTCTTTAAAAAAATTATATATATTTTTATATATATATATATATATATCTGGGAGAAATTTTGGAGCAACATTGGAGTTCATCTGAGTTCAGAAGAAAATACCAAAAAATAATTCCTGTTCCCTCCAAAATGTATCAGAGGAACATTGTTGCCTTTGACAATGTAAAAGAAAAAGAGAGTTGTTAGAGATAGGTTAGTAAATACATAATATGCACAGCAAGGTACGTAATGTGTTGTCAGAGTTTCAAAAGTCTTCCCTCATTACAGTTCTTATTCTGTAACTTTTATTTGTTATATATTTAAAAATGTTTTATTATTCCTTTTTGTTTTAGTCGCTTTCACTGTAGAAAGTCTTGAAAACTCCAGGTCTTTAACAATAATATAGATCTGGGTTGGCAAACTTTTTACACAATGTTGAGATTGCAAATATTTTAATGCTTTGGAGGTGGTATGTGCTCTGTTACAAGCATTCACTTTTGTTGCTTTAGTACAAAAACAGCTACAGACAATATGTAAATGAATGAGTGAAGCTGTGCTCCAATAAAATTTTACAACCACTAAAATAGAATTTGACCCATGGGCCAGTTTGCCAACCATTGAGATGGATTAGATGTCTTTTACTCTAGATATTATGAACCTATTAAAAGGATGATTTCTGGGAACTTCTAGATTCACAAATTTTTATGAAACATTTAAGAGAAATTCATAGAATTTTGTGTTTTTATTATTTTTAACTTTGAAAAAATGCTTGTAGATCTGAAAGATTATCACAAAAGCTTATTAATAATGGTCAGTTAAAATTTTATTTAATTCAGTAACTGCCAGGGATTAGGCATAATGCAAATAAAGGAGATATAGCTGAAATTTGACTGCCTGAAACAGAAAGGAAATATCACTGTTGCACTAGACAGAAGTGTTTCACTTTCAGGCTTTAAAGATGAGGTGTTAAAATACCAGTCCACCTGTTGGCACAGAATCCAGGCCTGAGAGGCATTTACATAAAAGGATAGTGCTGAAAGTACTCATCAAAGAACACAGCCAAGACAGTGATCATCCCTGAATAGGAAGATTCCACCCTCCAGCCCCTTCAAGAAGGACTAAGTTATAGGATCTTCCACAAATTAGCCCTAGTATGGAAGCAGGAGATTAAGGCATGGCAAAGAGATTGGCCAAGTAGTTGTAACCTAAGAATCACAGAAATTCAGGATGATGCAGAACCCAGGCCTCCACCTACCAATCAGAAAATGCTATGTTCAATTCTTCTGACACAAGGTCAAGCCGGTGTCTGATAGGATGATCTAGATCTAAAGCCAGAGGAGAGGAGACAAAAAAGACAAAATGGCAGCGCTTCATCTCATTGCCCCTGTAAACTCTCTCTCTGGCCAACTCTCACCTTGCAGCGCATACTTCTTTTTTGTTTTCTTTTGGGTTTTCTTTGCTTTTGTTTTGTTTGTTTTTGTTTTTGTTTTTGATTGTACCAGAGATCGAACTCAGGTCCTTGTGCTTCCAAGGCAGGTGCAGTAAAAACTGGAGCTAAATCTTCAACTCTGGGGAGCATACTTCTTTTCCTACCTTTAATACAGATAATACCTCACTAACTTTTGCTAATTTCATGTCCGATTCTTTGTTCAGCACCAGGGTCTAGAATGAATCTGAGAGGGAGACCATAGCATCCCAGAAACCCAGTAACAGTAAAACAATAAGGACTCAAATTGTCAGCTCTCAAAAGATTACACAGCAAAAGTCAGAAGCAGCTGCAAAAAAACATAAATAAAAATAAAAATCTGGTGCCATAAAGTCAAGGGGATATTTGGTAGAATGTAAGGCATAAAAGGTCACTGGAAGAGTTACAATAACATCATCATCATCATCATCATCATCATCATCATCATCATTATTATTATTATTATTATTATTATTATTAGACACAGGGACTTGTGGGCATTTGAAACTCACCAGGTTGCCACAGAACTCATACCAATCCTCCTGCCTCAGCCTCCTGCACTCTTGCATGACCACACTTGGAGAATAATGACAATTTTTAAGGATGAATATTTTTCATGTTGTTAATTTTTCCCTGAAAAATGAAATACTTCTTCCCATTCAAAGTTTGGTTCAGATATAAAAAATACCTGAGACAAAAAATATATTGAAAGGCTTTGGGGTTGAGAATCCCCATGCAATCTCTGTGTCTTCATGTATTCCCTCACCCTGGGTATAGGGACGTCACCCTGTAATGAGACTTTCGGGTTGACTTCAGTGATAATTTTTCTGATTTCGGTGGGCTAACTCTACTGTGTCCTCAAAATCTGCAGGGCCATATTTTGGGGGTCCATGTTATGATTCATGCCATTATTTATTTAAATCTTTTGTTTTGTTTTGTTTTGTTTTTTGTTTTTGAGACAGGGTCTCACTTTGTGGTTCAGGCTGGCCCTGAGCTCAGCCTCCAACTCACATCAAAGCAATCCTCCTGCCTCTGCCTCCCAAGTGCTGGGATTACAGGCATGAGCCACCACGCCCGGCACTGTGGCATGTGGTACTGGTTGCTGCTGGGCATGAGTCTCCATGCCCAGTATTGTATGTGGTTAACCGGGGATCAAACCCAGGTTCTTGCACTTGCAAGACAGGCGCCGGAACCACTGAGATGAATCCCTGGCCCTTAAATCTTTTCTTGAAGGTAGTAAAACAGACAGTTGATCACAACTATCAACCTCTTATATTATTTCTGTGGCATCATATTTATGTATATCTTGTCTCTAGTTTTATATTTATAGCTCAGTTTTCAACATTTTATGTATGGTTTTATATTTTAGGATAATGTATATAAAAATGTGTTTTAGAAAAGGTATTTTTTTAAATCTATCTTACTTTTTCCATAATAAGAAATTAGCTTTCCAAATTACCCATTCAGTTATTTCATTCCCCAAATTAAGAAGTAATAACATCAGGTTGAGAAAAGATCATCTATTCCAATTTTCTGGAGGGGTTTAGTCATGAATGGGTGCTGGATTTTATCAAATTCATTTTTTATCTATTGAGATTTTATTATTTTTGTCCTTGAGTCTGTAATAGAGTGTATTACATTTATTGATTTACATATGTTGGACCATCTTGGATCCCTGAGATGAATCCAACTTGTTCAGAATGTGTGATCTTCTTGATGATCCTCTGGCATTATGTGTGCCAGTATCACACTGAGGAAATTTTACATCTTTGTTCATTAGGGCCTGTAGTTCTCTCATTTTTTTTTTGGTTGGGTTATAATGCATACTTAAAAATTACCAATAAACTCACTAAAGGGAATAATAAAAAAATAAATAACACTTTCCATAAAAATAATAGCATCTATCACATATAGCTTCAGAAAAGATGAAATAATGTTCATTTAAACAGCATGTGGATGAAATGGTATGCTATAAACAATAATGTATAATAATCACTTAGAATAGTACATTAAAAAGTACTCAGCACACAGTGATTATTGTTGTAGGGATCATCATCATCATGACATTTTTTATATAACTAAAGGCAATTTGATGATTTTTTGGTTCTATGACATTTAAAGCCTGTTAATTTGCACCAATTTTTTACCTATTTGTGGGTTAGGATTAGGGTTGGCTTTAGCATGCATATATTTAATAATTGATAATTCTCTCCTTACACTCATATTATTAAATTGTAACAAAGAAAATATATCCAGGTTTTTATTGGAGGTTGGTTAGTGTGAGTTAATTCTCTCAAGTTTATAGTTGTTTATTCTTTCTGCTCAGTAGTACAATTGACTTCTACCTATTGTCAAGTCTCTTTTTATGCCATTCTGTAAATCCAAGTAGTTTTCTTCAGAAATGTGTTGCATATTCTTAAGTTTATTGCTAAGAATTAAACATTTTAATTGAGTTGTCACAGGCTTATTTCTCCATTATATTTCCTAACTGCTTATGCTTAATACAGACAGAAAATAGCTGTTGTATATTTATTTATAAGTAATTTAGTTCTATGAACTCCATGAATAGTTATAATTCAAGGGTTCTTAAGTCAAGGCTTCTCATTGTGTCAGGAATGCCATCTGTTGTAGCTCACTCTTCATTACAAATTAGAATGGCAGAGAGAGGAGAAAGACTGAGTTAGGAAATCAAAATTCCTCTTAAAAACACTCTTCCTCTTGTATTTATAAAATGTGTATTCTATTTTTTAAAAAGCCAGATATTAACAGTGACTAATTTTAGAAGGTTTCAGGTGAAAAACAGAACCCACATGAATAACAAATATATTAACTGCAGTCTTAGAATTAAGCACTAATATTCTCTTTGCTCAAAAGTCATGGATACTTGTGCCCTTAAATGTCATTGTTACCAATATATCTATGAAGTAAAGAAGCTGTTTTCAAAGTATGTTGCTTTGGACTCCTAGGAGTACCCAACTTATTTTTAGGGGATCCATGATAGAAAATTACCCTTATATAAATGGAAAGATGATATTTACTCTCTCTCTCTCTCTCTCTTTGAAATTTGTGATGATTAATGTTTTATTTTATAGAAAAACCAAATATGTGTAAAACTAGTAGTGCCTTGGCACAAGAAGGGTACCAGACAGCAGTGCCGGTCACTGTAGTCTTCATCACCATGCACTTGCTGGTAAAAAAGAATGAAAGTAATCGCTTCACCTAACAATGTCTCAGTGACTTGTAAAAATTAAGAATGCTGTTGGGCCGGGAGTTAGCTCAGTGGTTCCGGCGCCTGTCTCGCAAGCGCAAGGGCCCGGGTTCGATTCCCCGGTAACCACATAACAATACTGGGTGTGGAGACCCACACCCAGCAGCAACCAGTACCACATACCACAGTGCCGGGCGTGGTGGCTCACGCCTGTAATCCCAGCACGCGGGAGGCAGAGGCAGGAGGATTGTGATGTGAGTTTGAGGCTGAGCTCAGGGGCCAGCCTGAACCACAAAGCGAGACCCTGTCTCCAAAAACCTACAAAAAAAAAAAAAAAAAAAAAAAAAAAAAAAAAAAAAAAAAAAAAAAAAAAAAAAAAAAAAAAAAAAAAAAAGAATGCTGTTGAATTCCAGCACTGAGTATTTTTAGTATTCTGTATGAGCCAATGCCTCAGCATTCACAAAGCATCC
Source organism: Petromus typicus (assembly GCA_004026965.1). Classification (NCBI taxonomy): domain Eukaryota; kingdom Metazoa; phylum Chordata; class Mammalia; order Rodentia; family Petromuridae; genus Petromus; species Petromus typicus. The sequence goes on along the minus strand of PVIR01010523.1, from coordinate 287 downwards.
TCCAAAGTAATACGTACATTGACATGAGGGAAGGGCTTGTATACTTAACTGTATGTTGGTGAAGCCACTGGCCACTTTTCTCATCAATTGCCAAGGTATGGCTATTTGGCATTTGATTTGGGCATTGACGGATAATTTCTAGAAAATGAATGCAGTGAAACTGCCGCTTCAAGGAAAAGAACTTATTTTTTCCCCAGCTATAAACTGTGAGATTTCAATTTGAAAACTGGAATTTTATAAACCTTGAATCTGCTATTGTGAGCTTAATAATGTCACAATATTTAATG
>PVIR01010522.1:0-49788 GCA_004026965.1 Petromus typicus | reverse complement strand
CCCCGGTAACCACATACAATACTGGGTGTGGAGACCCACACCCAGCAGCAACCAGTACTACATACCACAGTGCCGGGCGTGGTGGCTCACGCCTGTAATCCCAGCACTCGGGAGGCAGAGGCAGGAGGATTGTGATGTGAGTTTGAGGCTGAGCTCAGGGCCAGCCTGAACCACAAAAGCGAGACCCTGTCTCAAAAAACCTAAAAAAAAAAAAAAAAAATTTTGCTCCTTTTCTGCTCCCACTTCCTCTTTATGGAAGAATGATATTCGTTTAACAAGCCAGTTGCTTGACTGTTTATATTACACACAGTCCTAAGATGGAAACAGACTGAAGTAAGAGTCAACATATCATGAGCAAATACCCATAGGCCACTGCAGAGGAAGGAAGACCAGCACCTTGGTCCTGCTTAGTGCTTCATGCCACTAGTCAAGAGTAGAGTAAATGAACAAAACCAGAAGCGTTGCCCTGCTGACGTATAAGCTAGATAGAACATTATACTCTGTTATTTTAATGCACATAATATAAAATTTCTACCACTGAAGTAAGTTAAATATAATGGAAGTTGTAGAACAATTTCACATTTGCAAAAAGTAATATCCTTTGTTAATGGTTTTTGTTTTTGTTTTTGTTTTTTTACGGTAAAGTAGATCTTAATATTGGTTTTTCTAAAAAAGAATTTCAATGGAGTTGAAAGCTTAGAAGTACGTTGATGTCTTAAATTCTGTGTTCGCTTCTCTTCCGCACTGTAGGCACTCTGTGAGTGTGCCCTCCAGACGCCTTACGACAGCCTAAAGCTTGGGATGCTGTCTGTCCTCTCTACATTGTCAGGGACCATCGCCATTAAGCATTACTTCAGCACAGCTCCAGGTAAGGGATGTGCTGACTCCTGTATTTGTGCCTATGTCTCCGGTAGTTACTTTATGAAGCTTTAAATCAGAGATGGTTTCAACCTCATACACCATTGTGTGCTAGTGACTTATCTGAAAATGATTCAGTGCTTATAATAAAATCCTATATCATTGGTCTTAACTCAAGGATATTGTTTTTGTGATTTGTTCTTGTTTGAATTATATGTGGGTGAAAAAATTTTTTTGAGAATGTCTGGAATGGTTGGTTTGATTTTGTAGATCAGATTCAAAGTGCCCTTTGAATTTAAGTACATTTCAAAGACCAAGTAATGATGATTTTAAAAGCAAATGCCATATGCTTCCTTTTGCATATAAATGATTGTACTGGAAAAGAATTACAACTTTGCCCAGTTCAATTGTATTTTGCTAATTGCCTGTTCAAAAGTATTCATTCTAAAGTGCTTCAATTAATGCTTATTGAGGAGCTTGCTTACCCAATAGAATTGTGTAGGTCAGCTTTCTTGTTGCTAGACAGTGTAACCTGGCACTGGCAACTTAGAGGAGAGGTTTGTTTTGGCTCATGGTTTCCAACCATTCAGTCCATGATCGATTAATGCAGAGAAGCATCATGGCAGAAGGATGTGGTGGAGCAACGCTGCTTAGTTCATTGCAGCTGGGAGGCATAGTAAGGCAACAGCACCAGACACAAAGGGCTTAGGGGCCAAGTGTGTTCTCTGAGGTCAGATCTCCATGACCCACCCAGACAAATCTCATCCCCTAGGTGGCTCACAAACCATTCAATTTAGTAATTCAGTTTGTGTCACAAAATCTATACCTAAAGGTTTTGTTGTTTTATAACAGTGTGTGGACCCTGTGGCTTTTTCTAATAAGTTAATCTGAACTGAATTAATTACAGACCTATCGTATGTGTTTATTTTATTTTATTTTTGTCACTACACAGCCTGAATTTACTGAGTCAGGGAAATGTCCTGTCAAATAAGTCTTAACACGTTACAGGGGGTTGGTAATCAGTATGTCCCACTGCCAGATGGCTGTCAATCAGCAGTACATGGTTGATTGTCCCATCTGGCAGCATGGAACAGTCCCACTGGATGGTAAAGCCAGTGGAATAGTCATGCGTGCACCACTGGTGACTCAAGCCAGCCAAGAGGAACCTGAAAAGACCTGATACCATACTCTGGCCTTCCTTAGAGCCAGAGGACACATATGCGCTGGGGTTCTTTTAATTATTTCCTTTGTTATTTTTTTGTTTTGTTTTGTTTTTTAGGTTTTTTGAGACAGGGTCTCGCTTTGTGATTCAGGCTGGCCCCGAGCTCAGTCTCAAACTCACATCACAGCAATCCTCCTGCCTCTGCCTCCCGAGTGCTGGGATTATAGGCATGAGCCACCACACCCGGCACTGTGGTATGTGGTACTGGTTGCTGCTGGGCGTGAGTCTCCACACCCAGTATAGTATGTGGTTACCAGGGATCGAACTCGGGTCCTTGCGCTTGCAAGACAGGCCCCAGAACCACTGAGCTAAATCCCCAGCCCCTCTTTTAATTATTTCTGTGCCACAGACTGAACTGGGAACTGAGACCAAGAAGCAGAGATTAGAATCCCTATTGGAGTGATGCAGAAACGACCGCAGCACCATCCTGTTTCCAGAACACTGTGGCAGTGGGTGTTTGCCGTGCTTGGTACCTGAGACAGCTCTGTAATCCGCGACACTGAGTAATCAGTAATAGGGGCCAGTGTCCTCGTCGGTCTGATTTTGTGCACGGCTTTTTGAACTATGATCTTGTCTCTGCCCCGGCCTCCCCTTTCTCCTGTGTTCTGACTTTAGCGTTCCAGACTTTTGAGTGATTCTGTTAAGTACTCTCTGTCAGGTATCTTATTCCGTAAAAATCCCCAAACTTCAGTGACTTAAAACCATGACCATTTATTCTGATCCAATGAGTCAGCGATTCTGAGGCTGGACTTAGCCAGGCCTCCTCTGGGGTCATGTGACGGCAGTGTCTGGAACCCTGACCCAACTGGCTGGCCTCATTCATACTCTAGAAGTGAAAGGCGTTCAGCTGAAGTGTTAATTCTCTGTGTGACTATCAGTGAGGTAGCTACTAGCTCAAAGAAAGCAAACCACCAGTATGTAGCATTTCTCTCCCTTCTGATTGTGTTATGTTTTCTTAGCTTCCTGGCCGAAGCAAGGCACATGGCCAAACCCAGATGAATGGTGAGATCAGCACCTCTTGGTATGAGGGATTAGAAAATCACATGGCAGAGGGGCGTGCCTCAAGGGATGGCGTTTTCTTTATAAACATTGACCACTGACCATTTTCCAGTGTGTTTTCAGTGAATTCTTTTTCTACATAAATGAGCCAGTCTGTTTCTTAACTTACAGTTAACATCCTTGATTAACAAGATGCTCTGAAAAACCTATAGCAGGCGAAGTCTTCTTTCCTAACACTTCTAAGAGATTTCCATGTACATATCCTTTCAAGTGAAGCACATGCAAGGTAGTTTTTAAGTATTCAGACAGACTCACAGAGGTTCAAAGATACATTCAGAGTCACATACAGATGAGATGCCTTTGCCTCTGCCTGATCCTAATGATTCCTCCATCTTGGGAGTCTTCTTTTTTTAATACCAAACTGACCTGGATACATGTTGGCTTTTTCTTTATTTTTTTATTCCAATCAGTTACAAGCATTTGTGTCAGGTGAAGCACTTCTCAAGCTAGATATTTGCCTGTCCTTTCACTGAGGTTTGTTAAAATATAACTGATATATGAAATTAAACAAAAGACTTAAATAGTTAAACCAGGCATAACAAAAGTCTAGATTTTATAAATTGAGATTATTTATAAAATAATAATAAATGTTTATTTTCTTCCATTAGACTTTTTTCTGTATAAAGAGAAATTTGTAAGAAGTTTAAATTTAGTATGTCTAAATTACCTCTAATAAATGGCTCTTATACATATAAAGTATTTATTATTATACATAGCTAAGAAAGATGCAAATTTAAAAAACACAAATTTAGGGGCCGGGGATATAACTCAGTGGTTCCGGCGCCTGTCTTGCAAGTGCAGGGATCCTGGTTTTATACCCGGTAACCACATACAATACTGGGTGTGGAGACTCACCCCAGCAGCAACCAGTACCACATACCACAGTGCCGGGCATGGGCGCTCACGCCTGTAATCCCAGCACTCGGGAGGCAGAGGCAGGAGGATTGCTGTGATGTGAGTTTGAGGCTGAGCTCAAGGCCAGCCTGAACCACAAAGTGAGACCCTGTCTCAAAAAAATCTTTAAAAAAAACACAAATTTAACCCAAGAGATTGGCAGAGATTCAGAGGTTGGACAGCGTGCGCTGTTGATAAGGTTGTGGATAAGCAGCCACTCTTCCTGCAAGTGTGAATGTAAATTACTGGGTCTCTGTAAATTACTGGGTCAGGCAAGTTTAAAGAAGTACTCAGTACACTACAGATGAACCAGACCTTCCACTTCTAAGAATTAAACAGTCTCACATCTCAGCATGTATATAAGATTACAGTATAGCATCATTCTTTGTAATAGTAAAATATTGCCCATCTGTAGAGGGAATCTAGCATCATAAAAGACTTATTAAAGAAATTATAGTGTATCATTGCACTAGAAATCAATTTATTGGGCTAGAGGTTTAGCTCCAATGGTACCACACCTGCCTTGGAAAGTACAAGGCCCAAATCTGATCCCCAGGACCGCACAAAAAAAGAAAGAAATCAGTTTATTAAAAGAATATATGCCAACCAATATATTAATGATTTCCATGATTTAATACTTAAAGAGAAAAATATAGGTCCAAGATTAAGTGGAAAAAGAAAAAGAAAAAATATCCTTGGAAATGTAGTCTCTGAAATGGTACCTAAGAAACTGGTAATATTGGATAGATGAGGGACTTTTATTTCATTTGCCTTGTACCTTTTTCTAGTATATGTTATAACTTTGGAACTATATGGTTTTATTTTAGAAACCTGTTTCTAAGTAAATCAGTATTAAAATAATCCCATCCCTTAAAATTTTAGCACAGAGAGAGGCCAGGGATTTAGCTCAGTGGTTCTGGCACCTACCTTGGTAAAACACATACCACAATGCTGGGCATGGTGACTCACACCCATAAGCAGTCAGTACCACACACCACAAGGAGACATGGTGGTTCACACCAATAATCCAAGCACTGGGAAGCAGAAGCAGGTGGATTGCCGAGTTCAAGGCTGAGTTCAGGACCACCCTGAACTACCAAAGTGAGACCCTGCCTCAACAAACTTAAAAAAAAATATATTATATTGGCCATTATCTACATCTCCTAATTATATTAATTTTTAAATTACATTGGTGTACATAAAAGAGATTTTTTTTTTTCCTCCTGCCTCTGCCTCCCAAGTTCTGGGATGACAGGTGTGAGCCACCACACCCAGCACTGTGGTATGTGGTACTAACTGCTGCTGGGCGTGAGTCTCCATGCCCGGCATTGTTATATGTGGTTACCTGGGTGGAATCTGGGAACCTTGGGCCCTTGGCATTTGCCAAGCAGGCATTGGAACCACTGAGCTAAATCCTCCAGCTCTATAAAGAGATTCTTTTGTTTGTTTGTTTGTTTGTTTTTAGTTTGTTTGGGTTTTTTTTGTTTTGTTTTGTTTTTTTGAGACAGGGGCTCGCTTTGTAGTTCAGGCTGGCCCTGAGCTCAGCCTCCAACTCACATCACAGCAATCCTCCTGCCTCTGCCTCCCGACTGCTGGGATTACAGGCGTGAGCCACCACACCCGGCACTGTGGTATGTGGTGCTGGTTGCTGCTGGGTGTGAGTCTCCACGCCCAGTATTGTATGTGGTTATCGGGGAATCGAACCCCGGGCCCTTGCACTTGCAAGACAGGCGCCTATAAAGAGATTCTTAAAAAATACTTCAAAAAATCACATTAAGTTCGTGCTGACTTAGAAGATTTAGGGAAGTTTTTGCTTTCTTCTTTGAATTTTTCTGTTTTTTCTTCCCCCAGAGTTTCCTATGTTGAGCCTTAATGGGGGAGAGATGCATATTGTAAAATTTATTTGCAAATTTATAGGTGAGTGTGCAGTGTCTGCATCACATAAGCAAGAAAAAGAATAGAAAAATACAATATTATGATTCTAGAAAGAAAATAAATATTTAATTTCATCTTTGTAATGCTTCGACTATCTTAAAAACACTGAAGTGGCTTTTTGTTAAAATCAGTAAGATGTTACACTCTCTGGATAGGCTTGGTTTATGCCTATTATAGTTAGTAGTGTCCCCTTCAACCTCAGAAATATGGTCACACTTAATACGAGAGCTAAGGAGATACGGTAGGAATCATATAAAAATTAGCAGAGGAAAGGAAGACAGGAATGGAGACTCTTTAAGAAGTTGAACAAGTTTAAGTCTCCTGGTTCTTTTGAAGCTCACCTGATTATAACGGAAAGCTTCTCCTGTAACTTATTTATAACTTAAGCCTTAGTTTATAGAATTTCAAATGTGAATTTGAATAATTACTGCAGTCTATAGCATAAAACTTAAAGATACCGTGTAAAGCACAGACAGCCTAACAAGATTTACCACCTTGATAGCAGACTACTTAAAATCTTTGATTTCTTCTGTAAAAATGATAGCCTGGGAATAGGAGTAATCCAATCAGATAATCTCAAAATCTTCTCTAGCTAACTAATCACAAGTCCTTATGTAAACTTTTTTTTTTTTTTTAGGTTTTTTGAGACAGGGTCCCGCTTTTGTGGTTCAGGCTGGCCCTGAGCTCAGCCTCCAACTCACATCACAATCCTCCTGCCTCTGCCTCCCGAGTGCTGGGATTACAGGCGTGAGCCACCACGCCCAGCACTGTGGTATGTGGTACTGGTTGCTGCTGGGTGTGGGTCTCCACACCCAGTATTGTATGTGGTTACCGGGGAATCGAACCCGGGCCCTTGCGCCTGCAAGACAGGCGCTGGAACCACTGAGCTAACTCCCCGGCCCTTATGTAAACTTTTTGAGATCTAAACATATACTAGTATTTTGGGGTGGGAAAAAGCAAACATAGTTGTTTCTCTTTTCTCTTCTTTTGGAGGAATCATTTTATTTGACAGGAATCCCACAGTGACATCCACTTTTATCAAAATCTGTTAGAACCCCCAAAACACAGTCTAGTTGTTTTGACTCTGGCACTTTTTCTTAGTTGTGATTAAATCTTTTGTGGGACTCATAATGAATATCTACAGTGTACCAATAAACTCAGTAAAGAAAAAAAGAACTTTTATGGGAAAGTCTTGTGTTGGTTTTACATCTTAGTCCTAATAAAACTGTTAACCACATATCTGTTTTGTTGTTTTTGTTTTTGAGTTTTAGACAGGGTCTCGCTTTGTAGTGTAGCCTGGCCCTGAACTCACTATGTGGTCCAGGCTAGCCTTGAACTCTTAGCAGTCTTTCTGCCTCTGCCTCCCAAGTCCTGGGATTATAGGCGTAGCCACATGCTTGGTATTACCACATATCTGTTTTGAGTATCTTGATACAGGGAAGAGAAGTGGTGATGTATATTGGTAATGAGATTGTAGAAAATTTTACTATTAAAGTTTATTGTTAAAGACTCTTAGTCAAACTAAGAATACTAAGCCTGTAAGCTGAACTGCTTTGTAACTATAGGAATGAGTCCTGATCTGTACTGCTTTTCTCTGCTTGTTTAGGAAATGTAAGTTCTCCTCCCAGATCCTCTGATTTAGTGAAGTTAGCCCAGGAGTGCTGTTACCATAGTAACAGAGGAATTGCGGCTCATGGAGTAAGAGTTCTAACTAATATAACTGTCTCTTGCCAAGAAAAAGGTAAGTTTATAGAAACAGAAGTTCAGTTTGACCCAACTAGTCCCTATTTAGGTATCTCCCAAAAGAGTTAAAGACATCATATTATGCTAAGGATATAGTTCATGTGATACTGTGCCTACCTAGGAAGCACAAGGGTCTGAGTGCAATCCCCAGTACCACAAAAAATATTTGTCATATTACGATGATACATGCATACCGATGTCTATAGCAGCACAGCTCATAGCAGCTAAATCTTGGAGGTGGCCTATGTCCAATCAGCAGATGAATGGATAAAGAAAATGTATTTATGCACAATGGAATACTACTTCGCCATAAAAAAAGATAAATTGGAGTTATTTAGAGGAAAATGGATGCATCTTTGGATAGTAATGTAAGTGAAATAAATCAGACACACAAGCTAAAATGTCGAATGGCTTCTCTTATATGAGAAACCTAAAATGTAAGTAATTCAAAGACTAAAATACAAGGTAGATAAAGAGAAATAGGGAGATAGATCTTTGCAGATCAGAAGGGTACCAAGAGATGAGGGTAGGAAGGAAGAGGAGGTAAAAAGAAAATGGGTTATATACACATTCCAACTCCCCCTCATGAATGTATGTAATCATTATGTACTCCAAACATGTACTGATAAAAAATTTTTAGATGTTTATGAAAGAAAATGGTAAGCTTATTCAAGAATGGTATTATTCATGAACTTTGGACTGGGGCCTGGACAGAACTCTGTGTGTGCCTCAATTGCTGTTCCCTTGTCTTTAGCCTGTGTGCACTGATCTATAGCTGGTTCCTTCTGACGTGAACTTAGAACTCATTTCTCAAGGCCGCTAAGTTTTTGTGAAGAGTAATAAAAATCTAAAAGCCTTGGGACTGACTGACAGGTTTTACAGAGCCTTCCTTGCCCGTTTCCTCCCGCCACTTCCCTCTTCCTGTGTGGCGCTGTGATGCACATTGCTTAGGGAATCTACCCCTGTGGAATAACGCGTGTTCACTGATACAAAAGCCTAGAAAACTTTCTTGCTCTGAAGGTATTTGAATGACAGGTGTAAAGACTAGTGAATTAACACAGCAATGTGCGTTATTTTGACAAAATTCATCTCTTAGATATATGTAGTGTTAAGCTGATTTGCATAATCTAGGAAGGCATGCAGAGACAATACTGCGCATATTTTCTTGTGGTCCTAATATTTTTTGACCTAAAGACTTGAAAATTTTCATGACTTTAAGAATAGGAACTGCACTGTGGGCAGTCTGTCTCAGTATTTACTGTGCCCATTGATAAGTGCTCCTTCTCCCCAGTGACCTTCAGCACCGCTTGCTCCTGGTGTCTGTCTTTTCTCTACCCTGATCTTCACTAGGCTTTGAACTCATTGCCAGGCTCTTACCTTAACTCAGGAGACTTGTAAAGATCCATGTTGGTTCTGATTTGAATAATTCAGCCTGTTTTATCGGGGGCATAGTGAAGAGTAATTTTTCCATGTAATATTGAAACTGCTGTGTAGTCACATCACTGGCATATGTTAACCTAAATACAGTGAACTAGGCCATGCATGGCATCCTAGATCCCCCCAGGGGAGTTGTACTCCGGTGGTAGTGAAAAGGTGCCATAGTGCTGCTACATTGGTGATGCTGTTTCAATTTCACTTTCCTTATAGCTTTCCTCTGACTTAATGCATATAATTTTAGAGTCTACAGTAAAACAGTAGAAATAAAGTCTGACAATAGATCTTTATGTGTTAGAAATAAATGATGCATATACTTTTTCAAGGAAGGGTAAAGTGGTTCTCACATCTTAGATTCAATGTTTTTATTTGTTTTTTCTGTGTGAGTGAGGTATGTATGCGCATGTCCACATACTTACTCCTTGGCTGAGCACCCTAAAACTTAATGCTTCTCTTCTAGATCTCTTAGCACTGGAGCAAGATGCTGTCTTTGGCCTGGAATCCCTTCTGGTGCTTTGTAGTCAAGATGATAGTGCAGGTGCTCAGGCCACTTTAAAGGTAAAATTTTTTTTTTTTTTTTTTTTTTTTTTTTTTAAGGTTTTTTGAGACAGGGTCCCACTTTTGTGGTTCAGGCTGGCCCTGAGCTCAGCCTCCAACTCACATCACAGCAATCCTCCTGCCTCTGCCTCCCGAGTGCTGGGATGACAGGCGTGAGCCACCACGCCCGGCACTGTGGTATGTGGTACTGGTGAGTCTCCACACCCAGTATGGTATGTGGTTACCGGGAAATCGAACCTGGGTCCTTGCGCTTACAAGACAGGCGCCGGAATCACTGAGCTAACTCCCCGGCCCTAAAGGTAAAATATTGCTTAACACACTGCTCATCTTCATTGCCTAAGCTAGGGCATGACAGTCTTTCTATAAAGTGCCAGACTTTGCCAGCCACACACTCTGCATTGCAGTTACTGGCTGCTACAGTTGTAGGGCAAAAGCAGCCATGGACAGAATGTTTAAGGTGAGGGGAGAAAGGTTGTCTGTGTTCCAGTTAAACTTCATTCACAAAAATAGGCAAAGAACTCAATTTGGCCCAGAGGCAACAGCTCCCAGCTTAAAAAGACATTTGCCCTTGATGTTCACTTTGAAGACAGTGTCTTTAATAATATCCCCAAAGGTAGACCAAGTAGAAATGAGAATTGTGGCCTGTTTTGCCATCAGCTACCAGTGTTAAGTTGCAGTGAACAGATATAATTCTATACAATATAAACAGGTAGAACGCTCATAGTAGTTCTAATCTGAGATAATAACAGCTACAAAAACTGCCGAAATGACTGTAGCCAAGCTCATTAATATGTTAATATTCATTAGTTGCTGGACTATAAAGCCTTAGTTTACAAACCAAGGAAAGAATTATTGTTAAGAATTTTCACTTTCACTTAAATACAGAAACTGTCTTATTACTTTTCTCATTGCTGAGACAAAATACCAGGGTTAGAAGAGGAAGGGTTTGTTTGGCTCACGGTTCGTAGAGGGTTCAATCCGTAATCGGCTGGGTCCCAGGCAGGGTGGGAGAAGGACAGCAGTTCGTGGTGGCGCAAGACAGCAGAAGCAACAAAGGGCCTTATCAGTGTCTTTCTACCCCTTTTATTCTTACTCAAACTACTTAGCGTGGGTAGCACTCAGCCCTTAACCCTGGTGCCAGGGCCTACCTCCACTGTGACTCAGTCACACACTGTAGATTCAGCCACCTCTATCTTAGGGTGTGTTAGTCTTTCTGTAAAGACATGGAGGTGATGAAAGGAGTAGACTTCTATTTGGCAGTAAGTACATCCTGCAAGGGCCTCAATCCCCGCAGAAACACAGTACATTTAAACTTAAAAATACAGTAAAGCAAAAACAGATCCTTTCACTAGTCATCCTAGATTTTAGTAAAACACTGGACTTGGCTGGAGGACGTAGGTGTTTAATTATAAATGTTCTTGTGTTAGCAGAGCTTTCCATCTGGAGTAGGGTACTGACATTGTATAAAGAATACCAAGCAGAATGCAGTGCACTCTTTCCAATGTAAGCGAAGGTGCAGTTGTAATAAATGGACAGAGTTGGGAGAGACTGGTGTGAGCTAAGGATCTGAGGGGAGATTCAACAAGTGGGTGTTGTGAGCTGACCTTGAAAGATGGATGTGAGTTTCGATCAGCAGGAAAGATTGCTCCAGCTCAGAGGACCTCTGCTCCAGAAGACCTAAGAGCAGAGATATGCTGTTAGGTTGGAAGAACAGAGTAGACCACTGCAGCTGGGTAACACAGTAGGAGATAGAAAAAGTAGTTGTGCAGCTTGATTATGGAGGATGTCTAATATGCCAGTGGACATACTTGATTCCATAGGTAGTGAGAAAATATTGGAATTTTAAAATAATAAACAGGTTCCAAATTCTGTTATAATTTGTTGCTGTGTGTTAATATGCCAAACTATTAAATCTTTTTACATATAATTAGTTCAAAGTCACATCACTGATACAGGGCAAGATGAACTTCAGCCTGTGTCTTTTAGACCTAAGTTTATTACGGGCCCTACACGCCACACCGATGGCCAAATAAAGGGCTGTGGTATAAAGGATGGACTGATGTGTGCACCTTCCTAAGAGACTAGAATTAGGAAGCCTTCATTTATGTTAGAAGAATGGAACCAACTGTGGATATTGGGACCAGCTAACAATGAAAAAGGGACGAGATTCCTGTGCTTCTGGTTTTGTTGCTTGGAGATACTGGCTATCTGATTACCTAGGCCTGAGAATGAGAAGCTCATAAGCCAGCTGGTTTTGAGATTGCAGCTGAGAGAAAAGTAGCAACTTGTCCTCACTTCATTGTGCTTAGAATTACCAACGATCTCTTTCAAAAACTGAATTCTCAAGAACCTCAACATACATGAACACAAAAGTTAATTCATGAGATTGGGATATGGGGGAACAGGAAACTGTTTAGTCACCAGCCAGGGATAAGCTGGTGTCATTCAGAAACCACGTTTTCAAACAGTTCTTTGCAAAGTAGTAAAAGTGCAGTTATGGAAACACTTTATTTGGCATGTATTTGCTTCTTCAACATTACTCTCTATAGTTTATCTCATCTTTTTTTTAAAAAAAATAGTGTTAGCTTGAAGTGAGTGTTTTGACATTTAGCTATGACTTGTTTACTTTAAACAGTGGACTTCATAGGCCTCACATGGGATTTGGTATGTCACATGTGTCTTAGGAAGAAAAATGTTAGACCTTACACAAACCATGGCCAGCGGTTAGTTTGGGGTTTGGGGTTGTTGGGTTTTTTTTCCAGGAATTTGTATTAAGTTCATTTCTTTCAAGTTTGAAACTCCTTCAGAATGTAACTAGTCCATTTCCTTTGTGGCATGCAGATTGCTCTCAATTGCATGGTGAAGCTGGCCAAGGGCAGGCCCCACCTCAGCCAGTCAGTGGTGGAGACCTTGCTGACTCAGTTGCACAGTGCTCAGGATGCCGCGCGGATCCTGATGTGCCATTGCCTGGCAGCCATTGCCATGCAGCTGCCAGTGCTAGGTGATGGGATGCTTGGTGACCTCATGGAGCTCTACAAGGTGATCGGACGGTCGGCCACGGACAAGCAACAGGAGCTTCTGGTAAAAAGCGACTGTCTGTGTTTCCTGCGAGACTAGGACTTGATCTAGTGGGGACTGTTCAAAGAGTCACCACTACTGTTTGACTTTACTTAAAGAGCAAAATAAAGCAAACATCCAGTTAAAGTAGTTACCTGAATCCAGGAGCATGAAGCAAAACAAAATTGACACTGTGAACTTGTTACACTACATGTTAAACAACCCTTAGTCAGAAATCTAAACTCTGAGGTCCGAAACCCAAAACTTAGGACCATTTAGATTTCAAGGCACTTCCAGTTCAGCTGATAAAGTCTGCCCTGGATCTGGTATCCGTCTTCCTCATGCATATTATACTTTTATGATCTCAGTATATATTCCTAAGTAATATGTAAAATTCCTTTAGGTGTTTTTATTTTATATGTTATACTATAAGTAATCAGTTGGCATTTCCCTGTGTTGTTAATCATTTGTGTTGATAAGTACATGTAGTTTATCCCGTTCACTATTGCATAGTATCTCATTGTGTGATTATATCATTATTTATTTATGGTTACATGACTTTATAAACAGTGCTAATTGTTTCTAATTACACAGCTTTATAAACAGTGCTTTGTGTCAGTGGAATGCTCAGAAATTTCTCAAAATAAGAATTAAATGAATGTTAATGGAAAACAAGTTTTGTTCTTTAAATGAGCCATCATTGATTTTTCTCCCTTTTGAGTCACTTGTCTATGACATTGAGCACAATTACATGATATTTTTGTTCTTGTCTGTGGGTAGGTAAGTTTGGCCACAGTGATTTTCGTAGCCAGCCAGAAAGCATTGTCTGCTGAAGTCAAGGCCGTGATTAAGCAGCAACTTGAAAGCGTCTCCAACGGGTGGACTGTGTACCGCATTGCCAGGCAGGCCTCCAGGATGGTATGCACTGGCCATCTGGGTCGGGTCGGGTGTTGATGAGTGTGTCGGGTCATGTACCCCAGATCCTGTGGTTATTCTTACTCACAGTCAGAACTGAAAATAATGAGCAGAGTGCTTTTTCTCGTGGGTTCTGGGCTCGGTGAAGGAGAGGACTTCACTGTTCACTTTTCTCAGGAAAAGGTGTTTGTATGGCCGTGTATGTCAGCACCGTGCAGAAGCTGAGGTCTGACTCTGTCTGGCTGCAGGTTGTTAGCACCCTGTCGTCCTGTCCCGTATTGTCTGGACCAAGGCCACATCCCCGCTGTTTTTGTCCTCCTTGATGGACGCAGCACACCGTGCTCTCTCCCAGCCTTCTGATTCATCAGTAGTAACGGGAAAGGTGTGTGCTGCGCTTGTCTCAGCCAGACAGAAAGTCTCACAACTTTACTGCTCTTCTTTGAGGAGAAATACAAAGCCCGAGTAGCACAGAAATCATTCAGGGGTCAGTGAGAAGGGAGTTTGAGAGCACCCCTCTCAGTGGTCAGTGCTCTGTTCCCCAGAGGGAAGGGGCGACTCTGGCGGCACAGCTTTCTGTTATTACAGCAAACTAGCTCAAGCGCTGGAGCGTCCCTGGCCCCTGGGATTAAACCGTGTTCACATTTCCCCCATCCACGACCTTCCCCGGGGTCCCCCAGCACTCTGGTGGTACATCAGCATGACACGAAGCACGTGTGATCTTGCTTCCTACAGGTTAGACTAACATTCTAACTTGGGCTTGATTCATTCCCTTTACCTTCTCTAGAACTATTTTGGTAAAGAACTTTAGGCATTATATTACGTAAAAGCAGTGCAGCATACTTTCTCAAAGAATTATGTAATATGAGAAATGACTACTTAAGCTTATCCAGGGCTTGGGTTTGTCTCTGACCTGCTGTGTCAACTCTTTCAAATGTAAGAACCTCGTCATCTGCTCTTTCTTTCTTTCCTTCATTTTCCCTTTGTAGGGTAATCATGACATGGCCAGAGAGCTGTATCAGAGCTTGCTGACCCAGGTTGCCTCAGAACACTTCTACTTCTGGCTGAACAGTTTGAAGGAGTTCTCACACGCAGAGCAGTGTCTCACTGGGCTACAGGAGGAGAACTACAGCTCGGCACTGTCTTGCATTGCCGAGTCTTTAAAATACTACCATAAAGGGATTGCTTCCTTGACAGTAAGTCCTCCTAGTTCTTCCTTAGAAAATTCTCTCCCTTCTCTTTTCTAGTTTTCCTGTTTTAACTATTTGAGTAACCTGTTGGTTTGTATATTTAGCAACATCAAAGTAATTGAAGAGGTCATGGAAGTATACCATAGGCCCTCCCCTTTTTTAACAATTCATAGATGATGGCAGTTTTTGTTTTATTTTTATAAAATACTAGGTGCCATGTGTGTAGTGAGCAAAGAGCATCCTTAGTAAGATGCTAACCAGTGCCACCATCCGATGTGCCCTGACCACGTCTTACAGCTGGCAGCACCACTCTAAGTGGAGTGTCTTGGCTATTTTTCTGCTGCTGGGATTGAGCTCAGGGTTTTGTACGTACCAGGCAAGTGCTCTACCACTGAGCCACTAGAGTGCTTTCTTGCTTTGTGGATAATTAGCAAGGGTTCCAGTGTGCCACTTTTTACTACCTTGTGACATCCAGATAACAATCAGCCTCTACAATTTTTGTTTTCTCTAGTAAGCAAGTGTAAGAGTTGCAGAGAAACAAGACCCTTAACATTTCTTATGACCTTGAAATCACTTATATTCCCACATAAGAACCTCTTTCCCCAAAATGTACATTTTCAGCATTCGTTGAAGGGCTTTTTCTCCAGAGGTTATTTAATCAACAAGCATTTTAAAAGTAGTCACACACCTGTAAAAATTGCATATTTTGAGGTAGAGCCATAAAACTTTAGTACATATTTATATCGCTTTGGAACATGCCTAAAAACAATTTTTTTAAAAAGACAGGTTCTCACTGTGTGTTACAGGCTGTCTTTGATCTCATGGCAGTGCTCCAGCCATAGCCTCACCAGTGCTGGGAGTTACAGGCATGTGCCTCCATGCTCGATCTTAAAATGTTTTTAATTGTGAACTATCCCAGAAGAAGTGATTCAAAGGAAAACAATTGTGTATATCACAAAATAGACAATATTAAGGGTACTATGGAGTGCATATTTTTTTAAGTACAATTTTTAGTTTTTGGCTAGAATTGATGGCTGTTTAAAACAAAAATGCATAGATTCCCCCTTCTTTCCTTCCTTTTCCCTTTTCTTAAAAATGTTTGGTGATGACAGGAACAGAACCCACGGCCTTGCTCGTGCTAACTAAGCTCGTGCTCCTCCCAAGCTCCGACCCAGCCTCCTCTCCATAGTAAATGGTGGCATTGGCAGCCATGGTGCTCTGCTCATCATTATTCTGGAAAAAATTAGTGTTTTGAAAGTCAGGAATAAACCCCACGGAAAATTAAAACATAATTATTGCTTTGAATCAATAAAATGACTTCCTTTTCTTGTTAAGGTTGAGTAGAAAATTGTTAATTAATGTAGTAAATGGTAAAAAACAGGAAGAATAAGTTTTATGAAAAATTCTATTGATTAATGCTCATAATGATTTGTAGTGTGTGTATTTAATGAGGGTAGTAATTAAGGACTGAATTGTGACATGGGAAGAAGGCACTTCATTGACAGCATACCCTTGACTCTCAGTCCTGCCGCCAACTCCATATGATCTGAGGAAGATTATTGGGATTTAAATTTTCTTCTTTCAAATCGGAGTTCTTTTATTCCACAGATTTTAAGAACTTGCTATATATGAAACACTGTACTTTGAAGATTAAAAAATAATAATAATTACCTATATATGTATGTATGAACTACATACATGAAAACCCAGCTACCCAGGGGCCTGAGGCAGGAGAATCACTTGAGCCAAAGAGTTTAAGGCCAGCCTGGGCAACACGAGACCTTCTTTCTCAAAAATGAGGAAATTGTCCTGTACTTGAGAATTGTTCAGAGGAGTTTTAAGTATGATCCTTCTAGCTCTTGGAAACTTCCCACATTTCTGGCTGTGTTATTCTCTCAGAGTTTCTTGAGAATTTTTGTTTAATCTGTTGACCTGGCCAGTGTAGACTTGCTTTGTGTCCTTTCCTTTGAATGGATATAGGCAGGGACTGACCTTGGCTTTCTGGCGCTGTCCTGGCCTGAGACTGTACAGCTCCGAGGACCCTGTGTACCAATGAGAGTTCACTAGAGGAAAGACTTAATGTTATAGACCTGTGTCTGTGCACTGGAGAGCCAGATGGCCCAGTCAGAAATGGAAGACCCCCCGCAAAGTCCCATGAGCGTCTGTGTCGGGAACCCCAAGGGTCTGTACCAGGAAGGCTGAAGAGTGGGCTGGAATCCTCAAAACAGTGTCCAGGTGATGGCAAAGACCGCAGCTCCCTCAAAGGGGCAGAAGCGGAACTTCTTCTTTCCCTTTTTATGCCATCCACACTCCAAACCTATTAGATGGTGTCTCCCACATCCAGAGTGTGTCTTCTTCCCTCTTCCTTCAGCCACAGCCAGAACTGTGCTAGGCTTGAGTAGGCATGTCCTACTCAGGTTGACACCAAGTTAAGCATTACACCACACTGTACCGGCTCAGCCAGGCTGGAGATAAGGGGGTCCCCAGCTGAATTTCCCATTACAGTGATAGATTGCCCTGCTTCTTAAAAATTGTAAAACAGGTTTAGGAGCTAGAGGTGTAGCTCAGTGGCAGAGTGCTTGCCTGGCATGTGTTCAGCTCCCAGCACAGCAGAAACTAAAAACAATGTTTTTAAGTAGTCAAATCCATAGCAACAGAAAATAGAATGGTGGTTACTTGCCAGAGGCTTAGTAGGGGAAAAAGAGAGAATTGAGTTTCAGTTCTTCAAGAAGAAAAAGTTGTAGAGCTCTCTTTCATAACCTACCACAATTAAATTTGTACTTAAAAAGTTAAGCTGCGGGCCGGGGATATAGTTCAGTGGTTCCGGCATCTAGGATAATTTTTTTTTTTTTTTTAAGGTTTTTTGAGACAGGGTTTCACTTTGTGGTTCAGGCTGGCCCTGAGCTCAGCCTCAAACTCAAATCACAGCTATCCTCCTGCCTCTGCCTCCCGAGTGCTGGGATTACAGGCGTGAGCCACCACGCCCGGCACTGTGGTATGTGGTACTGGTTGCTGCTGAGCGTGAGTCTCCATGCCCAGTATGGTATGTGGTTACCGGGGAATCGAACCCGGGCCCTTGCGCTTGCAAGACAGGTGCCGGAACCACTGAGCTAACTCCCCGGCCCATCTAGGATAATTTTGACTGTACCTCATGTTCCTTTTATCTATTGATCTTATAACCCAGCTGCTATTTAAGCATGAGACTCAGTGTACACAAAAGCAAACATGCTTCACATTTCTCTTTGTCATTATTGTTTTCTTTTCTGTAGTCTTGTTACTTCCTAAAAATCTCTCATCTTTCTTGGATAATACTACCTTTTAAAGTCTTTGACCTCTCTGACAAATCCAAGTTTTCCGGGTTCTTTTGGAACATTTCCTTCTGTATTCATATTGTCCAGGACAGCACAGTCACTTTCAAGGTCATTGTCTTCCATTGTCAATTAAATATTTTTTGTTAGTCAAAAATACATCAGAGTAGGGGCCGGGGATATAGCTTAGTGGTTCCAGCGCCTGTCTTGCAAGTGTAAGGGCCCGGGTTCGATCCCCAGTAACCACATAACAGTACTGGGCATGGAGACTCACCCCAGCAGCAACCAGCACCACATACCACAGTGCCGGGCGTGGTGGCTCACGCCTGTAATCCCAGCACTGGGGAGGCAGAGGCAGGAGGATTGCTGTGATGTGAGTTGGAGGCCGAGCTCAGAGCCAGCCTGAACTACAAAGCGAGCCCCTGTCTCAAAAAAAAAAAAAAAAAAATCAGAGTAGCAGCAAATCTTTCTCATGATAACTGCATCATCTTTCTCTTGCAGTTTTATGATACATGTTCAAACAAGACTTTTGTTTGTGAGGTGGTCTATACTGTATGTAGCAGTATCGCATATACTGACATACACCTCACCCTTTGTGAAGTCACGGACAAGCCGTAAATTAAAACAGCAAGTACCAGCTAAAGGCGCAGAGCGAGAGCAGAGGGAATTTATCTTCCTAAAGGAGCAAGTCAGATCTCTTCTGAGAGATTAAAAACAATGAAAATGGTCTCTGTCATACCTTAACATGTACTATTTAATAATTAGAACAAAATATCCCAAAGGTTGAAAGCCACAAGTGGACAATAAGTACTGTTTTTACATAAAATATTTATATTACATAAAATATTTGATCACAGACCTTTGTAGTTGGAAAGGTATATTGAGTTAGACAAGTGTGCATTTTTATAAGGACATAGGAAAGAGCATCTTACTTTGTAAGGTAAAATGTGAATACTACATGGTGTCTTTTATTCCAGGCTGCCAGTACCCCACTGAACCCTTTAAGTTTTCAATGTGAATTTGTGAAACTCAGAATTGACCTTCTGCAAGCCTTCTCGCAACTCATCTGCACTTGTAATAGCCTAAAGACAAGCCCTCCTCCAGCCATTGCCACTACCATTGCCATGACCTTAGGAAATGACCTCCAGAGATGTGGTCGCATCTCCAATCAGGCATGTCTTACCTTTCATTTCATTGTAGTTGTTATTTATCCTTTAGAGATGTTTAAAATTGGGTTCAAGATGAAAAGTTCTGAATCAGAGTCAGTAATTTAATTCAGACATTGTGCCAAATGCATCACTCAAGTGACTTACCACATAGGCTGATCTGGTGACTGGAAGCCTCTAAATGGTGCTACAGTTTATTTAAAGAGAGTAGAATTACATTTTAAAGAAACTTGGGAATGCTTAAGACTGTAGTAATTGTGTCAATAGAACTTGAAGAAACTGAAGTGCAAAAGGACTTGGTCTCTATTTACAACAGATAAATTGTTATAATCTTAGGCACATTTATAATATTTGCTCTCTTTGCAGACTATATTTAACAAAGTTTAGGAAAATGTGGTGAATGACAAAAGTTCAGTGCTGCTTTGAATTTAGGGGGTTGTTTTTTAATGTTTTTGTATTGCTTATGCAGTAACAATAACATATTTGTCACTGCTGATGTTTTTCTTTCTTTATAGATGAAACAGTCCATGGAAGAATTTAGAAGTCTTGCTTCACGCTATGGGGATCTTTACCAAGCGTCTTTTGATGCTGACTCAGCCACATTGAGGAATGTCGAACTGTATCCTTATCGTGCCTCAGTATTTCTTATTCTTAGGAATTACTCTTAAATGTAGGTCACGTACTTCAGATCCACTTAATTATGGCATATATATTAGATAAACGTCAGATTTATTATAATCAGTAGTTTTCCCTTTGCAATTCAGTATGAGCAGAATAATTCTACTTTTTAAACTTGTCTTTAAAAAAACATAACCAGTGAGTCAATGGTGGTCATTTCCGCCTCCGGGAAGAACACCAAAGCCGCAGACTGAAGCACAGTGGGTTATACAGGCCATCTCAGCTCCCCTGGAGGTAGAGGGTGGCTTAGGCCCAGGAGTTCGAGGCCATCCTGGGCATGGAGCAGGAACGCATCCCAGAGCAACCAGAAACAGAGGCTGCTTCCTACTGGTGTGTAGTGTGGCGTGGCTTATCTTGTGCTCACTTAGCTGAGACAGGCAGCACAACACATTTCCCACCAGAAAATGTTTCGCCCCAACTTTCTTCCTTCATGACTAACAACTGACTTCCCCTCACCCTTGTTAATGATCTTTTCAGAGTTTTAGCCAACATTGTGATCCTTGAGTCCCCTTTAAGTTGTTTAAATTTTCTTATGGCCACTTCACATCATTTTTGGGAGGAGGAAGACAGCAGTTATTTAAAAGTAGTTATCGGACTTGCCAGCCAGTAGTTCTTGACTTGTTGGCTTACTGGTTAAAACTGAATGAATGCTGTGGCTCCTTCGCACTGCAGAATGCATGTGTAACCTACACCCCAGAATTTACATGCGCTTTGAGGGAACTGACAGATTTCTTGAGCCCCTCCTTAGGAACCGTGGAGGTAAAGGTTCTGTGAACCATTGGTTTCTTTTTTTCTTCTTTCTTTTTAAAAAACATATCATCAGTAAAATTTTTGTTGTTTTCTTGTTTATGTTCAACTCTTATGAAGAGCACCTAGATGTCAGACAAATAAAACCAGAGTTGCTATGCATAAATGACCAGGCCTCTTGGCTGGTTCCCTTTCCTCACGTTAGGTGGTCTCTGATACCTTCTCTGATACAGAATTTGAAGATCACTAGGATATTGTATGGCCTTTAAAAGGAAGAAGTAGCACCCAAGACCACTTGAGCTGGTAATGTGATTACTTCCACTAAAAATATAACTCTTATTTAATATCCAGATAATGTAAAATCTGTAATAAATTTCTTCTATTTATGTATAACCTTAACATTAATGTAGACAGCAGCAGAGCTGTTTACTGATATCTCATACAATAGAAGCCCTGATTTTGGATCCAGAATCAGCAAGGTAATAGTTATCATGCAAAAAAAGTACGGTGTTTTAATAATCATCACAGCAGTGTTTATGAAAAGAAATCATAGAAGGAAAAACAAAAAGAACTCTTTCCCATGTTTGTCCAGTTACATAACTAGCGACAACACATTTTCTCTCCATTGTCTGCTTGCCTCCTGTTTTCAAAACCTGAATTGGAAAAATAACTGGGAGTAAATTGTTTGAACATGAACAGTTCCTCATGTAACTAAATTTTGTTGGCAGATACTGAGTTAGTAATACAGTTAAGCTGGAAATTTAGCTCAAATGGTACCGCACCTACCTCATAAGCACAAGGGCCCGAGTTTGATCCCCGGTACTGCAAAGAAAAAAAAAAGTTAATACAGTTTTAAGCTAGAGCTTGAAAATTTTATTCACCGGTTTCCTAAACCAAAATACTTTTCTGACATTGCTTTATTATAATTATTCTCCCCTGCACCAGTAAATGTTTACCAAAACGATTAAACCAACGCTGCATTTGTTTTTCCAGTGAGTATTCTGCAGGCAGACCTCATTTATCGACCTAGTTACAGACCAGTTGGTCGCTAAATAAGGAATTGTATATAATTTGTACATTACAATGTTCAGAATAAAGAAATGGTCAAAGGAGACTCCAACTTGATGACTTGCTTTTATTTGCATAACCCTTATGTGTACTACTGTACTGCATAATAACAAAACTACAGTATAGTCAGCAAAAGTTCCAGGTGTATACACAGGGTGTACTGTGCCAAAAAAGGCATAATTCTGTAAACAAGAAGTGCAGAACTGTACAAATTTTTTGAGAAGATAGGTCATGAGCCTGAGAAGTCATTAACAGGTCAGTGAATGAGGAACGTCTGCTTTGGAATATGCATTTCACTGTCAGTGATTCTAGTAAGGCCTGTAATTCCAGGAGCAGCTCTCCTACCACCCTGAGTCATTTACTCACTGTTTGGCTTCAGGTTGATACTAAGATGTGCCCTCTGTCGGCGCTGGCATCTGAAGAGCTGGCTGCTCTGACCACTTGGCCCTTTTACTTTTCCACTTACCTGACCCATATTAATAATTTCATTTCTTGCCCTAATGGAACTTAAATGATGGTGCAGAGCAGGGAACAAGAATTTTGGAGCCAGGCAGATGTGATGCACGCCCTTGCTGTTCACTGCACGGTAAACACGTGTGAACTCATTGAGCCACATGTGCATAAACCCCAGGTGGAGGATGGATAAAGCCTGTGTCTGAGAATGGCTGGGAAGATCCAATGAAAAACTCTGTGTAAAGTGCCCAGGTGCAAGAGGCCCTAACTGGATACAGGGGGATATAGTGTTAATGTCCCGCATATGTAAATTACCCACATTGCATTTTAAATACCCCTCATGAAAACTTTTGAAAGGCTAGTCAGGATATAAAAATTTTGCTTTCTTATCTCACTTAGAAATATTTTCAAAAATAATATTTTCAAAATATTTTCAAAAATCTGAGGGTTGGAAATGGTAGAGGAGAAAGAAGAAATCTAGATTAAGCTTTTCCCTAAGTTCTCTGTTTAGTTGCATACTGAACTTAGTGCTTCTCCTGCACATTAATGAATGCACAGATCATTACCTCTCTAGCTCAGAGGAGTAAGTATAGATACTTTCATACTGCCTCACAGCATGGTTAAGAATCACATCAACTGAGCCTGTCATCGCAGATGCTTCCGAGGCTGAGGCAGGAAGATCACAGGTTTGAGCCCAGCTTGGGCAACTTGGCAATACTTCATCTCAAAATCAAAGGGTTGGGGATGAAGCTTGGCGGTCAAGTGTGCAGAGTTGTGGGTTCCATCCTCAATCGGAAAATTCCATCCTCTGAAGTCAGGTCTGGGTTTAAGTTCCAGCTTGCTACTTAGTAGTTCTGAGTGTAGGCAGATAGATAAGGCTCTCCCAGCTTCAGGTTCCTTATCTGTAAATGGAAATAAATACATTATTTGGAAAATTAAATGAGATCCATGGAAAGTGCTTGACACATTTGGGAATTGCAAGAATTAAGGAGCTGAAATGGTTGAGTAACTGACGCTGATCTTTGCTTCAGTTTCCAGGAGTACGGGTCTACAGGAATAGCCCATGCCGACAGTGAGTACGAGCGGAGAATGACGGCCGTGTACAGTCGTGTCTTGGAGGAGGTGGAGTCACTCAGTCGGAAGTACAGCCCTGTCTCGTACATGGCAAGTGCGCTTTGTCTTGGGTTGACTTCTCTGTGTCCTTCCCCTGTCCGGGGAGCAGGGTCACATGGCACTATTGCAAGTTCAGATGGAGTTAGAGTCAGTCTTAACCCTGGCCACAGAGTAGAATCACCTTGGGAGCTTTTTAAACAAATCAGTACGCAGTCCCCACTCCAGACCAGCTAAGTCTGAGTCTCTGGAAGTGAGGCCCTGGCATTAGGACATACAGGGGTCAACCCACGGCTTTTCAGTGGTGTGAAAGTATGTTCAACAATGAGGCCATATCCCCTTCTGTTTTCACTTTCATGTACTATTAAAACAGCATGAATGGTCAATACCGTATTAGAAAGTAACTTGTGTTAGATGGTTTTGTCCAAAGGTGGGCTAACTGAAGTGTTCCATACACTTTTGTGGTAGGCTAGGCTAAATTTATACCTGATATTTGTTGGTTAACTATATGTATATATGAAATGTATCTTATAGGTTATTTTCAACTTAGAATAGGGTCTGTCAGGACCTGGTCCGATCAAAAGTCAGGGTCATCTATTTTTAGTAGCTTCCAGGTGATTCTCTGTGCCAGAGTTGAAAGCCATTGGCCAGTTGGAACAGAAAGAACTGGATTTATCTCCTGAATGGCAGAACATCAGTCCTTATGAGGCACTGGTGTGAGTGTATGAATGTCTTAGTGGACCCTCGAGTTACAACCAACGACATATAAACAACTTGAGTTACAGCTCCTGGATGTTGTGCCTGTTGTTGGCTGGTGTGTACTGTTGCCATGCTCTGTATGAGTTCATAGCCCCAATCATTTGTTGATGAATCTGGAAACTTCTTTCAGTTGCTTTCTTTTTCTTCCCCTCAGCATACAGCTTGTCTCTGCAATGCCATCATTGCTTTGCTGAAAGTTCCCCTGTCATTCCAGAGGTATTTTTTCCAGAAATTGCAGTCTACCAGCATTAAGGTGAGTTAGGAAGAATACTGAGGTTAATGCAGAATTTTAAAATAGCTAGCTGCACTTTAGAACCTTAACTTTGGTTTTGATACAAACCTAATCTTTTGGGCTAAGGCTGGAGCTCAGCAGCACCATGCCTGCCTGGCAAGGCTAACACCCTGAATGTAATCCCTGGTACCAGAAGAAAAAACTTTACCTTTAGTTTTACGCCTTCACTTCCTATATTAAGAGGTTTGGTGAAAGGAATGGGATAAGAATTAAGCCTTCTCCCTTTTCAGCTGTGAATGCCAAGTGCAATGAGATGGGCATTTGGGTGACTGGAGTTTGTCCTTTGCCTCCCAGTTCCCTGTAAGAGTCCAGAGGCGAGTCTCACATAACGGCCCTTCCAGGCCCTGCTGAGACTTGCTTGGGGCCAGGAAAGTGCCATCAGTTTGACCTTCAGCACACTTTTGTCTTTGAATATAAAAGTGTTGGGGAACTGGCCAGTGAGTATCGTTAGTATTTTGAAATATCAAAAATTCAAAAGCTAGGACCAGGGAGTTAGCTCAGTGGTTCTGGCGCCTGTCTTGCAAGCACAAGGGCCCAGGTTCGATTCCCCAGTAACCACATACGATACTGGGCGTGAAGACTCACACCCAGCAGCAACCAGTACCACAGTGCCGGGTGTGGTGGCTGACACCTGTAATCCCAGCACTCGGGAGGCAGAGGCAGGAGGATTGCTGTGATGTGAGTTGGAGGCTGAGCTCAGGGCCAGCCTGAACTACAATGCGAGACCCTGTCTCAAAAAACCTACCAAAAAAAAAAATTCAAAAGCTATTTTTGACTCTAATAATAAAAGAATATTACCACTTCTGAGATTATCCCTGAATTATCCCTGCCAGTTAATATTGTCAGTGAAGTTTTACATCCACTCCAGTGCCTTTGCTTGTAGGTAGAAGAGCATCCATTTCAAAATCACTTAGTCAGGAAAATTGATAATCTAGACACGATCAAGAGGCCAGAAGTCTCAGAGTTGACATATTCTACTGTACAGCATTATTAGAAAACTACAGTTTCTTCCATCTTTCCATTTAACAAGGGATTTTTAATAGCTTTTTAAAGAACTACTCTAAGGAAAGGTTAAAATGGTATTTGGTTAGCATACACAAAGCTCTGGATTCAGTCTGCGGCACTAGAATAGAAAAATGGTTATTTGGTTCTTTTGTGGAGATGGACTTTCATATCATAATGACTTCTTGAGTAGAGAATACTAGAATTTTACATTTGTTTCCCTTTAAATTTAGTGAATTACCTAAGAGCAAAAAGACAGTATCGGAACACACATATGTATACAGTGCCTCTCCCTACTGGAAATGGTTCATTATCAAAACCACAGTCCACCACAAGCTGGCAGTGTCTTTACTGTTTTCTCCTTTGTTTACCTTAAAGCCAAACTCTGGTTTGAAAACTGTGGTACTTAAAGGAGGCCTTCAGGAGAAGGAGCTTAACTCTGAAGCTGCTTCTGCCTCGTGTGCCCGAGGTTCGGTCCAGAGGAAAGGGTCACACACGCGAACGTGAGCTTGGACATGTCAGTCTGCAGCAGTGATTCGTATGGGTTTGTGAGAAGGGAGATGCTTGTGGCTGTTGGCATTTATTGGAGTATTTGCATTCCAGCTTGCTCTGTCACCTTCCCCTCGGAACCCTGCAGAGCCCATTGCTGTCCAAAATAACCAGCAGCTGGCGCTGAAGGTGGAGGGAGTGGTTCAGCACGGATCGAAGCCAGGACTCTTCCGCAAAATCCAGTCTGTCTGCCTGAACGTTTCTTCTACACTCCAGAGTAAATCTGGACAGGACTACAAGGTGACTCGGCAGAGAGGCAGAATTGTGATGGACATTTACACTGTGTTTCATGGTTAAGCTTACTGCGGTTACATAGATAGTGAGATCTGAGGAGACTGTTAAACAGCACTTCTTACTCCTGCCTGAACCAATTAATAGACACAACATCCAGGCGGAGACCAGAATAGGAGTTGGACTACTGTTTGAGCTGTGGGGAAGCCTAACTCAGGTGCCTGGCAGCTGGGCTGTCCTAACCAGTGCCTCTGTTGAGTTTTCCGGCCCAGCCTCAGAGGGAGCTCCCTTTCAAACCTCGTGGCAGGGAGGGGTGCCCTCATGCCCAGAGAAGTGGTTGCCCTGCTCCCTTGGCCGCTTCCTGTCCTAAAACTTAGCAATCAGTAAGCCTACCCCTCCCTCAGAAGCCAGTTTAGTTTAAACTCCTGAAAACTGCTCCACTAGAAGAGTGCTCTGTGTATGTAGCATTCACAGTGGTCAGTTAAGTAAAACCTTCCATGAGGGCTATAACCCTAGGAATTTGCTTTCTGGAGAGGTCCAGAAGTAGGTATGAACTAAAATCAAGTTTATGTTGTCAGCTGGGTGGAGGATGGTGAGCATGTGCCCGTGAAATACCAGTGTTCCTGTTTTAGACGACTTTCTCCATTTCCTTGGTGGTTTATTCACAGCAGGAGAGCAGGGGAGCAAGTTCGCCCTTGTCTTGGCAGAGCTGTTCAAAAGTCCAGAGTGGCTATGTCCAGGCTTTTGTGGCACGTTGAACCAATAGCTCATGTAAGGAGAAGGGTTAACAGTGCAGATAGAAAAAGACAGAATTTTCATTTTTTTTCTGTGGTTGCAGGCTTGTCTATACAGCCCATGGACGGCCTGCCTTAAGCCATCCTGGCTGCCGTCCAGGGCTTCCTCTCTCTAGGCCTCTTTGCTCTCTGACAAGGGTGCACCTTGGATCTCTGCTCTTCCTCTTTTGATTTGTGGCACACGCCTGGTGCCTGATGTAGCCACTCAGTAAATATTTGGTGAGTGCTGAAGAAAGAGCTGTGTACTGTGTGGACTGTGAGTACAGCTGCTGGGGTTGAGTAATCTCAGATGTCAACGAAGATAGTGATGAGAACCGGGATGGATTTTCCCATCTGCGGCTTTCTCCTGACTTTGAATTTGAAATGAGAATAGCCATGAATCTCTTTGCTCCTTGTACATAATAATTTTCTCTATTAAGACAAAAAGCCACTCAGCCAGGCATGGTGGCACATGCCTGTAATCGCAGCACTGAGGCAGGAAGATTGTCTTGAGTGTAAGGCCAGCATGAACTACAAAATGAGACCTTGTCTCAAAAAACCGAAAAAGAAAAAAGGAAAAAAAACTACTCAACCCTAGATGCACTGCGCCTTGACTTACCTCCCAGGAGGCCTTGGGGCTGTATAGTGCCTGGGACTTTACAGTGTTAATGGCACTGACGCAACGGTCAACGGCTCAATGCAACAGTCCATTCAGATTAACCAGACTGGCCACGCCTAGTCTGGTCCTTTTAAGGAAGTCCTTCTTCAGTGGTCCTATATTTAGGGAAATACGAAAGTTGGGTGTGAAGAGAAAAGCAGCACTCATACCATAAATAATTCTAAGATCTTAAGTGGGTTACTGACTTCATTAATGTTACAAGGAAATGCATCTGGAAAACTGACTTCATGGTAACTGCTCCAGAAGCCGCAGCGCTGCACCACACAAGCACACCCATAAGCAGCAGTCTTGCCAAATACCCAATAAGATTACTGCTGATTGGTTCCCAGCCCATCTTTTGACACCCTTTATCCTGGGTTAAGGTGAGGACACATGGGCAGATTTTATCCTGTTCTTGGAAGGACAGAGGTGTGGTGTCTGGCTCAACAAGTTCATTAGCCTGGCCTGCTGTGTTGTATACGCTTGTGCTACCATCTGACCAGGCCTTGCAGGGCAGTGGATGGGCTCTAGGGTTAACCTGTTAAAAGGACAGAGTCGCTGCACTTCAGTAGTGGGAATTCAGATGAACAGAGAGGGGCGAGGACCTCATTTGATTCCCGTTGTGCTCCTTTTTGGTCCCTTAGATTTCAGACCCTGTGATTCAGGTGGTTAGGTCCATCTCCCCATAGCCAAGAGAAAGTGGGCTTTGGAGAAGGCGCGGCAGTGAGGAGACTGGCAGCTAGGAGGGCAATGAAGGTGGTGAAGCCCCTGCTTTCCGTCAGCCTCGTGACTGTTGGGGACTCGCCTTCCCTTCCAGCCCAGGTCCTCCGAGCAGTACGTGGCGCTGTTACTAGTGTTCAATGATTCTTTCATTCCAGATTCCTCTTGACAACATGACCAATGAGATGGAGCAGAGGGTCGAGCCCCATAACGATTACTTCAGCACCCAGTTTCTGTTGAACTTCGCCATCCTTGGAACACACAACATCACAGTGGAATCCTCGGTGAAGGATGCTAATGGGATCGTGTGGAAGACCGGCCCTAGAACTACCATATTCGTGAAGTCCCTGGAAGACCCTTATTCCCAGCAGATTCGTTTACAGCAGCAGCAGGCCCAGCAGCCGTTGCAGCAGCAGCAGCAGCAGCGAAATGCCTACACACGGTTCTGACCGGCAGTGCGTGCCCTGCAGACTTGCACAGGCTCCATCAGTGAGGCAGAGATAGTACGGGGTTAAGAAGGTCATACTGATTTCTGTATTGGAACATTTTGGGAAACTTTTAAAACTTTAGGTTGAGAAATAGTTTAAGTTCCTAGCCAGAAAGATTTTTTTCTTGTTCTTTGTAAACCAAGTACTTTACCTCATATTTAACAGTTTTGTTGTTTTATTGTTCTGTCACTGAGCTTTTTCTTTCTTAGTCATTCATTGGGATCATGGAATTAGTAAATTTGCTTCTCTGCTAGAATGTGTCGTACGCTGTCCGACATGGACAGGAATCTGAGCAGGGCGCCAGGAGCTCCTGTGGGGTAGTGCGGCTTTGGCTGCGGCCTCAGCAGCCAAGTCCTCCAGCAGTTGGGCTCCAAAGCACCTGCCGTGTCCCGGCCCTGGGCCCCGAGGGCCTGCAATCCCGGGTCAGAGCACCCCGGTGCTGCCCTCTTGTCAGCCACTCCTCTGACGCAAGCTTGATTTACAGTTTTAATAATTAATTCACTCAAAGAGCAGCTGGCAGCTAACAAAGAAAAATCAGAGATTAGCAATGTGTGTGACTGTATAGACACTTTACACTGTTTCCAAAAGTGAAAAGTCACTCACAGTTAATATCTTCCTTTTTTTCCAGTACCAGGGATCAAACTCATGAGCTTGTACTTGCCAGGCAGGTGGAAGCCACTCAGCCACATCCCTGACCTCGCATTTAATATTTTCATGTTTTAAGTTAAAAGGGGCAGATCTTTTGACTGATTGAGTTTCTCCTGATGAAGGGATGTGACGCTAGACTTGCCGTCTAGAAAGAGCAAATGCTCAGGGAACATTTTCTGGTTAGCCAGGAAAGCTCTTTTCTTTTTTAATTCTTCAGCACTGATTGAAAAACACATACTAATGTGCCATTTTTGTCCGACCACGGTGTGCTAAGTAGGACTTCACTCTTTCTTCAGTGGAAACCTGTTCGTGCTTTGGGATCAGAGGCCCAGAGTCAGGGCTGCTGCTCAGCAGATTGCTCGTCCTGACCAGGCAGCCAGCTGAGCACAGCCTTGGGCGTGAGGCAGGGTGTGTGCCCTGGAGTTACTCTTTTTAAGTAAATCTTGGGATTTCATTGTACTTTATGTTTTTCTCTTCAAAGTTACTTTAATTCAAAGAAAGGTTAGGACAGAAGGATGTTTTGTTCTTTTTTCAGGCTTTTGATTATTGGTATTGTCACATAGCCTCTGGGAATGGTCCATGATTGGCAGCTCCGGCGCTGCAGGATCACTTGGCTTCCTGAGCTGTAGCCTCAGTAAGACACACTGTGCTGCCGGCAGCCAGGCACTGTCATTGCCATGTGTGTCTGCAGTGGCCGCTGAGTGACATCCCTCCGAGACGCTGCGCAGATGTACACAGTGTGCAGTCAGCACTGTTGTGTCAGCATCTGGAAACATATGCCTTGGGGACAATTGCCAGAGCTGCGAGGAGAACAGTCCAGAGCCTCTCGTCCTCCCGCCTGGAGCGGAAAGAGCTGAGTCAGAAGGTGTGGGTCCACTCTCGGCTCTGATGAATGAATCAACTCTGCCGTCTCGGGCACGTCACCTTCTCCAGACTCAGCTGCTTTGGGAAGTGACTGAAGTAGGTTACAGTTCTTCGGTCTAGAGTTTTATTATCAGTTAACTGGAAGACCAACAACAGGATATTAGGGAAACGTCAGTTTGCACAGGTCTGGTGCATGCTAAGCACCCAGTCTACTACACCATGCCCCAGAAAAGCCTTTCTGACTTGTTTTTTAACTAATTAATACTACTGTGTGACTTTTGGGTTTCTGGTACTGTTTCAAGTTGGACTGGCCCACCTCCCAGATATTTTGTTCTCGAAAGATATGCTTTTGGTACTTAAAATCATGAACTATTTGACTTGTGCTGTGGGACCCTTGGTACACCCTTGGAAAGGAGTTAGTAAAATAAAGGCAAATCTAAGTAGCTCTGAGTATGAAAATAATTATGAAGAAAAAGATAATGTTTTTATTTTAGTATATCATTTAGACCCAGATCTTATGTACATAAAATGCCTCCTGTACTTTTTTGTATCAGCTATTAAATAGTTATTATGGAGCAGTGCTGTGTTTATACTTTCAAAACTACAGCAGTGAACAAAAAGAAAAGAATACTGAAGGAAGGCCGTAGAAGTGGTGTGCGCGGATCAGAAAACACAGTGGCCAGAGGTCCAGGATGGTTTCCCCAGCGCCCAGTGGCATCGCAGCCTCCGAGGCCCTCGGAGCCACACCGCCCAGGGTCCCATCGTGGTGCACTCTCACTTTGTGAACCTGCAGTTTCTCCATGCTTCACTCTCCTCATGCCTGAAGAGGCATGGCGGTGCCTCATGGCTGGTCCTGAGGACGGAGTACAGGCCGCCCTGAGGGCCAGGACCTGTAGAGCACACCTGACGCACGGCAGGTAGGTGTGTTTGCTGTTGTCACCACCTCTGCTTCTGTCACACCCCCACTGTACTCTCCCAGTGTTAGATCATTTCCTAAGCTTGGCATTTCATTTCTTCAGAATAAAAAGCTGGCCTTTTCTTTGCTGTTAAACCCACATTCAACCCGCCTGCCTTCGTGCTATTTGGGTATGTCAAGTAATAAGATAATTTCATGTTGACCCAAACAAGATGTAATTTTTGGCTACTGCAGTTCTGTAAATGATTGAGATATTGAAAGACAAACATAGAAGGAAAATTAGGTAAACAGCATTCAGCTGATTCCCTCCAGTGGTGGCAGCAGTACCACAGGGTGCTGTTGAGAAATCAGGGACTCTTGTCTTCTGACATAGACCAAGAGATCTCCCGGGAGCACGGTCCAGGGCGATAGGGAATGTGCCGCTCGGCACTGTGTAAGTCACTCTCACATTAAGGCCCGGTCCAGAGAAGACAAACTAAATAAGATCTGAGGACGAAGGCCCCACAGGTCGGTTTACGCTCTAGACTTGCTTTTTGTGATCTGCAGGTAGGCCACTTCACATTTCTGTGCCAGTGTCTGCCCACGGCATATCGAGAATAAAGTGACCTGCCACTTGGCACATAGATTGTAAGCCGCACTGGCCAATGGTGTTTCCTGCCGTTGGAAAAATGTTCTCTAATAAGTCAGCCACTCAGTACTTACATATGACTAGCGAGAAGAAAACTGACACTTATATTTAGCTTATTTTGCCTCAGATACCTATAGAGCTACACAGTGCAGGGAATGGGAAATGAAATGGAGTCTCACTACTATAGTAAATATACTTTCTTTAAAAATACATAGAAAACTTTCTGATCTGTATCTTTCCCTTTATCCTCCCACTTATATGTTTCCTGATCTCCCCCAGAGCAGTTCTCTGCTTCCCAGCCAAGCTTGTGGTACAAGATACAACTGTCCTCTTCATTGCTTCGGTCCAGTTAAAGATTGAAAGTTGGTGAAAGCAGTTTCAGGAATGTTTTACTCACAGGCTGTGTGTCCAGCCCGGCCTTTGTATACCCAGCTAGTAAGCCGGACTCAGAACCATTTTGTTGTGTCCAATAGCTTCTTTTTGCTTTAGTAAAATTATAATGGTGGTGTCACAGCAGCTGATTTAGGAGAACGAAGAAGGAACAACCCCCATGTGTGTGTCTGACCCCGTCCCCGTCCCCAGCCCATCTGTCGTCCCCAGGTGTCCCCCACACCCCACTCCAAGGTCAGGACGTTTTCGAGGGATGGTTCACATGCAAGAGTCCACTGCAGCCATCTTCATTTTTCTCAAAGCTTCTGTGCATGAGCTTATTGCAACAGTGACTCAAGTATTCAGAAGCAGACGTAGAACCCACATTAGTCAGCAGTTCTGAGAAGACCCCAGTGCCCCCCTGTCCTGTTTCCTGAGCTGGGAAGGTGTGGTGTTTGTGTCACCTCCCTGGTGGCGCGGAAGGAGTGAGCTGAGCTGGATGGTCAGGAAGCAACGGTGCCTCGGTTTCCCCACCCTGTGTACCCACCAGCCAGGGCAGCTGCCCTGTGACCGGAGAGGCGCAGGCGCAGACGGACCCCGGGGAAGCGCAGGTGCCTACAGCTCAGCTCCGCCGCGGCTGCGGGGAGAAGGGACGGGAGCCCTCCTGGTGTGGGCTCCTTTGGCAAGAAAGGCTCTATTTTTAGAGTGTGGCAAGGGCTGTGTAACAGCAATTGACAAGCACAAAAGTCTATTATTAAAATTCGGGGTTTTTTTTTTTTCAGTTTTGATTTTTTTTTTTTTTTCTTTTGAACCGGGAATCTAACCCAGGGCCTCACCTTTGCCAGGCAGGCACTACAGTTGAAATTCTTACTGGTATCCCCTTGTGTGCGGCAGTCAGGAGGATGGTAGGAATTTAGAAAACTGGCAGTCATTCAGCATTGCGTACTGGGAGTGCGCGTGTCCCTTCATGACCTGGTGACATAATTGCGACAGCTGGGTGCTACTTGGAAGCCAGAGGGGAAAAGCATTTGGGTGGAAAGACACACCCTACACTACAGTAAATTACCTCGAGGACACAGGACTTGCAGGTGCAGGGGTGGCTGCTGCTCTGTCACCTGCTGGGTGACTCAGAGCCCAGGACGGCAGGGCACTCAGAGGTGACCACAATCTTGGCACCACTTGGATGGCGTCAGTCACTGTGTCCCCTGGGAGGCTGGCGCATCCTCAGCCTGGGTGAGGAGTGCTCGGGGTGGGGAGCGTTCTGGACTCTCCTTGAGAGCCGTTGGTGGCAGAGGGGTCGCTAGTTTTGTCCCATACTCCCCGCGATGCCCAGGTGGCTGAGAGAAAGCACTCTGTTCTCATCTTGAACCCGGAGGCCGCTGTGACACCACAGGCCTAGCAGCGTTTGCCGAGCCAATCTGTGAACTTGGACAGTTCCCATATCTGCCAGGGGCCCAGCCACAAGGCCACAGACAATGTGGAATTCATCTGCCAAGTGTTTATGAGACACGCCATGCGCCAGGCCCCAGGAGATGCAGTGGTGGTCCGGTCCCCGAGCTCACCACCGTGCTACTCTGTCTTCCACGGGAAGAGCGCCCACGGTGGAAGGGGACGGGAATGGGTCTGCAGGGGTCTGTCTGGTGCCTGTCCTGGACGGAGTGACTGCTGTTCCTTTGGTGCCAAGGAGCCCAGTGGCACAGTGTGCTGAGCCCGTGTCCCTTCTGTCCAAGCTAAAGCACACACCGCAGTCTCAGGCCTGCACCAGTGCTGTGTTTGGGGGAGACAGGAAGCTATCCCTTGACCCCATGTCTCCCCAGGGACAAGCGTCCCCTTCAGGCCCTGCAGGAGCCCCCTCTCCCCAACTGCTTCCACCAGACACCTTCCTGCGCACCCCCGCATGGTCAGTGTCTCCAACGTTGTGCAGTCAGCTGTCTGCTTCAGTGTAGACAAGTGGTAGCTAACGTCTCCGTGTCCTGCATATGGGAGCAGCTCCCTCCAGTGCCCCATGGCCTGTGCCAGCACCCAGGAGTGCTTCGAGTCTCCACCTCTCAGCATTTCTGAGCTGTGGAGGAAATACCGCAGGCACCAAGCCTAGTACCTGAGAGGTGTCCCCAGGTGCTGGTCACCTTGCTCAGCAGAGTGGCCACTGGGGCCTCCCGGCCCCAAGAGCAACCAGGACGGAAACATTGGCCCCACAACCCCGTGACACTGCAGCTCAGCTCCTCCTCTAAGAAGGACATTCTGGGTCCTCCGAGGACAATTCTAAGATGCAGAAGGACTTGATTCTTCTCGTGGGAGGAAGGTATTTCCACACCTGTCTTCTTTCTGGAGCCAGAAGAAATGAGGAAAGTGTCCCCAGCATAGCGAGCTAGAGCTTCTCTGTCCTCTGATGTCAGGTTTTTGAGAATAGCTTGGTATGTAGCCCAGGCTGCCTTGAGCTTCCTAAGTAGTTGAGGCTAGCCTCAAACTCACAATCCTCCTGCCTCAGCCTCCTGAGCCATCATGTCCAGTTTTTCTGTCTTTTCTGAGACTGATTTAGTCAACAGCACAGTATGTAGGCTAGTGCCGCCATTTGTAGGCACCATCAAACCTACTAGACATGAGCCCCGTAATCTGATAGGTTGTCCTAGCTAACTGATCGGAACTTGCCACGATAGGCCTTTGGAGGGAGCGCCCCCACCCCAGCACTGTGTGGAGTGAGACTTAGAATTGCAGTAAGAACATAGACTGCGAGCAGGGGACTGTGGAAATAACCAGGCACTTAGGGAAGGGGCCTTTGGGCTGAGTGCTTCCAAGGGCCTTAGGACCGAGGACTGTCCAGCCAAGCCAGGGGAGACCTTGCAACTCCTGGCCCCTCTGGCGGCAGGGCCCATTGGAGGCGCGGCTGCTGGTCCTGCTCCCTACCAAACACGTGTCCTGGAGACAGAGGGCCTGGCTGTGCAGCTGCAGATAAAAATAACCCCGTGTGACCGTCCTCACAGCACGTGCCCCCAGCGCGTCCGGAATGGGGTGGGAGGTGCGGCGAGGGCCAGGTGGCGCTGAACCGTGAGAGGCGAAGGCTGCTGCTGTCCTCTCCGGTGCTCGTCTGGGTGACCATTCGCCCACTCGGAGAGCAGCTGTCCTGAGGGGGGTGCTGCCCCCCCTCCGCAGGGCTCCTCGCTTCCACCGTCGTCACCTGGTACACAGCTGTGTGACTGGACCTGTGTGTCCCCTGCCTCTGCCTACTCCAAGTAAATGCTGCCTTTCTTCCCAGTGCACTGTGCTTACAGCGTCGGCCTCCTCCACACCCTCTGCATCCCAGCCGAGGCCGAGCAGGCTGCCCGAACGCTCCCTGAGCTCGGTGACACGTTCCTGCCTCTGGCTTTGTCCGCTTTTCTGCCCAGAGACTCCACGAGCTATCCCCCCTCACTCCCTGTTTCTCAAGATGGACACAACACTCGGGGACCCCGATGACCCGGGGACCTGAGTGGCCCAAGTGTGGCTGCCACTCTGACCAGAGTCTAGGCAGGAAGGTGAACCAGAGACGGGGACAGCGACAGAAGTGCTTGTCCACTTTCCCTACCGCCAGCCTCACTGCTCTCCAGCAGCAGCCCCTTGTTTGGAACTTGAAGTTTTCCAAGTCCGGCCAGGTTGCCCCTGTCCTTCCCTCCCTGTCTCTCTCGTGGGCTCACGGGACCCGCGGGTGCAGAGGCTGCACCCTCACCACGCTTTCAACACTGGCACACACATCCGGGAGCCACAGTGTTCATCCAAGCTGCTAAGGCAGAGGGCAGGTGGCAAAGGCGCATGGAGAGAGACCTGCGAGGCTGGGTGAGAGGCCGTGTGAGAAGCAGAGGGCCCGGCCAGACACGAGGGAGGAAGATGGGAGAGGAAGCCAGAGGCGGCCTCCAGTCTCCCCAGAGCCGTCTTTCCCAGGCTTGATTCCTCCAACTCAAATCTGAGACCTTCGCTGTCACTTTGGCCACCGACAGGGCCGCTGGGCTGCCCCCACCTGCTGTCCCCTGCAGCTCCTGCAGGGCTCTGGACTTCGGACCTCCCTCTGGGTGGCTGCACGGGGGCAGGTAACCCTGGGAGCAAGACCAGGTTTTCTGCTATCACACGGCGAAGGGAGAAAGCCAGGCTGGGTCCCGGCCAGGACTCCTGCGCTGCCCATATCCCTGTGGTGAAGCTCAGGGCTCATCTTCACTGCCCGGTACCTGACCTCTCCCTGGTCATGGGATTTTTGGCGCCATGGAGGGCGTTGGAGAGTTAAAGCAGTGAAACAAAGGCCGAAAGGAAGGTCTTTGTACATCGAAACAAGACACTGACTTGAAAGGGTAGATTTGAGCTTTAAAAATAGGCAAGAGAAAACAGGTTGATAACCAGGGACTTTGGACCTGTTGATTGCGTCATTTCCTGAACCCCGGACACGCGCACCTCCAAGCCTTCGCCTGCATCTGCACCCTGTGTGCACCTCTCCCTCTGCCCCACACACCCAGCCCATCTCCCCACTCACTGGGCTCCAGGGGCCTCCCCAGGAATCTGCCTGACTGTGCCACCCTGACTTCCATTCTTGCTTACAGCCCAGCTTCTTACAACCCTGCTTACATGTCTGCTCTTCCTCCAGACTTGGGTTCCAGAGCGATGGGGAGTCCGTGTTTGCATTCTTGGCACCCTGACCCTACCAGGCACACAGAAGGCAGCTGAAAAACGTAACCACTAAGGGTGGAACTGAGTTTCAAATGACCTCAGCCCTGTGGCATTTCTGGTCCCGGAATCCTGGCCACCGAGAACTGATGGCTCTTCTCAGTCCAGTGAGCAGGTGGCCCGAGCTGTCCTGCGAAGGCCCAGTGTTCCCTGCTGCACAGTCTACAGTCACTGTGGAGAAGCGGCGCCACCCACAGCTTCCAGCAGGACCCAGACCTGCCCCAGGCTCCCCTGTGGCTGCGGAGCAGCTGTGTCGTCCAGTCCCGTCTCGGGGCCTCGTCCCTCCATTTCGGGGGTCGTAATTGGAAAGCTGTCAGAGATTCCTGAAAGGATTGTTACTGTGCAGGGCACAAAGGCTATTGTGTCACAGCCTGTAAGAGCAAGGCAATTACTGTGAACTAGGGAATAATAAGGGTACTTATTCCCAGAAGCACATTGATCTAAACCACAAAAGCTCCTTGGACGGGGCTCAAGGGTTGTAAAAGCCTGAGCAATCAGCCACTCCTGAGGGAGGGAGCCCATGCCAGGCAAGGGCGGCTGGAGAGCTCCTCCGGTGGCTCCTGGCCAGCCTTGTCCCTCAGGTGTCCTCACTGGTGAAATTCGCCCCCCACCCCCATCTTGAGCCGGCCCAGCCTATCTGCCGGGCTCCAAGGAGAGCCATAGTCCTTCCTCGTCCTTTGCCTAAGAAGCAAAGATCTTGCTTTTCATTCTCTGTGTGATGAAAACAGGTCTCTAGATAAGGGAAACTCTACCTCTACTTCTGCTTCTCAAATCTGCTCAGAGAAATACGATCTAAGCTGTGCCTGGCCCAGTCCTTGCTCTCTCTGCTCAGCCTGCTGGGAAAATCACCCAGCTACTGCTCACCTGTGAGAAATTAAAGTCACCTTAACAAGTAGGTCCTGGAGTGGAAACCGTGACTCTGACATTAACTCCATGTAACTACTATGTGGCTGTCAAGATGCAGTGTACATCTACTGATTGCCATAGAAATTCATTTATGGGCCTGGGATTTAGCTCAGTGGTTCCGGCGTCTGTCTTGCAAGCTCAAGGGCCTGGGTTCGATCCCCCGGTATCCACATACAATACTGAGTATGCAGACTCACGCCCAGCAGCAACCAGTACCACGTACCACAGTGCTGGGTGTAGTGGCTCATGCCTGTAATCCCAGCACTCGGGAGGCAGAGGCAGGAGGATTGCTGTGATGTGAGTTGGAGGCTGAGCTCAGGGCCTCAAACTTCAAAGCAAGACCCTGTCTCAAAAAAAAAAAAAAAAATTCATTTATATTTTCGAGTAAGAAAATAAGCTTATAAAACTGTGTAGATGTGGTATCATCTCATGTTTTTAATACTATATATACATATATATATATTTTTTTTTTTTTTTTAATTGAGAATTGCTATGCAGTTCAGGCTGGTCTCAAACCCACTCCGTAGCCCAGCTTCCTGAGTACTTCAGCCTCCTGAGTGCTGGGATTATGACCATGCACCATCATGCCCAGCTATAGTACTAGATATTTTTTATGTACCGGTACAAAACGAAGATTCTCTGGGGCCTATCAAAATATTGATAAAGGTGGCTCTTAGTGAACGTTATATCAAAAATCAAAACATTTGGGGCCGGGGATTTAGTTCAGTGGTTCTGGCACCTGTCTTGCAAGCACAAGGGCCTGGGTTCGATCCCCGGTGACCACATATCATACTGGGCGTGGAGACTCACACCCAGGAGCAATCAGTACCACATACCACAGTGCCCGGCGTGGTGGCTCATGCCTGTAATCCCAGCATTTGGGAGGCAGAGGCAGAAAGATTGCTGTAATGAGAGTTTGAAGCTGAGCTCAGGGCCAGCCTGTACTACAAAGCGAGACCCTGTCTCAAAAAAAAAAAACCTAAAAAAAAAATCAAAACATTTATTTTGACTAGCAGTAGGAAAAGTAGACTAGCAACAGGGAAAAAAAACTCACTCAACTGTCTACTTCCTGCATCACAAGCACGGGAAAAGAACACGCTATTTTCTCACCACATGAATGGGATCCCCCCAAAGACCAAGGCCCCCACAGCACACAGTGGTCAAGTAGCACAGAGGCCAATGCAAGTTTACAAGCAAATTTAATCTCTTTGGTGTCGTCCCCTTGTCCAACCACTTTCCGAGACTCCCCCTCACTCTGCTTCCCCCAAATCTCTGTCCCCTCGAAGAAGAAAGTGCACATTCTGTGGTGATGGTAAGAAGTGCGATGCGGTGCGCACTAGCAGCACAGTCATGTACTATCAGGGGTCAGGCACTAAATTCTGTGTGCTCAATTTTGGTACAACTAGAAGCACAACAGGTTTGCTTGCCCCTGCACTGCGGCAGACGCCCAAGTGAGCTGTACTGTGTGACCCGATGGCTGCGTGTCCCTAGATGGTAGGAGTTTCTAAGCTATTCTGTAATCTTACACATCCTTATCACGGATGGTCTGATGTTGACCAAAGCATCATTACGTGGGGCATAACTATCCCAGAAGCTTTCAGACTCTGTGCATAGTTGTATGTACGTGTGTGCGTGCATGCGTGTGTGTGTGCATGTGTGTGAAGTGTCGACTTTCCGTGCTGTGCTTTTCTGTGTATTTAACTGGCCTCAAGGCAATTCCTGGGGCAGATCCGGGGATAGCAGCAGACAGGGGTGGATGCCTCTCATGGATCCTCCGTGATGGCCTTGATCCCTTTCTCTAAGCCCAAATCCCCCGATTCCTGAGAGAAGGGCCCTTGGCAGGTGAGCTGCCCTCGTGTGGGCTGAGCAGGGTGCCAGTAGGCTGCTGTCCTTTTTGAAGTCACTAACATGAGATCAGTGGAAGCCAGGAGGCGACCCTGCCACCCTTTGTGCTTTACATCTCAGGGCATGGAGGGTAGCTGTGGTGGCCGCTTGATGTTCACCACCATGAACACCGCATCGGGGACGGAGCCAGGCGGGCTGCAGGCAAGGCTTTGTCACCTGCCCCTGCAGTCCAGGGGGTGCTGAGCACAGACACGAGACAGAGGTGATGCGAAGCAGAAGCAAGCAAGTCTCACTAAGGCAGCCTCAAGTGGTGGTCTCTGCTGTGCGGCCCTGGTGTCTGTGGCCTGGCGGAATCCAGGCAGCCCCAGTGGGTCACAGGTTATGTAACTGGGGATTACCTGTAGCCGAGAGGAGGAGGTGCCGGTCACCCAGGCTCGTGAGCCAGAGGCTCAGGGCTGAATCATAAATGTAGCCAGGCCACTGCTGATACAACAGGTGGACAGGGGGGAAGCCTTGCTTTCCGATTCCCTTCAAAGCAAGATACTGGAAAATCCTCTTCACCAACTCGAATGGGAGACACGTATAGAGACACAA
Organism: Petromus typicus; assembly: GCA_004026965.1. NCBI lineage: Eukaryota > Metazoa > Chordata > Mammalia > Rodentia > Petromuridae > Petromus > Petromus typicus. The sequence goes on along the minus strand of PVIR01010522.1, from coordinate 9,468 downwards.
GGTCATGCATGGAGAGGGAACACAGATTTCGGTCACTCCGAATTGTCCTGCATGCCAAGTCTGCCACCTACAGTTGTGCAGCACGAGGATTTTCCTGAGGTTGTCACACACAGTGCCCTGGTTTGTAAGCTGCCCTTGACCTCATGGTTGTCATGAGATTAAACATTAACAAAGAAAGTGCACAGAGATATCAAACATGGAGTAATGGCAGCTGTCTGCTTTACTCTTGTAGGCAATAGATCATTTCTCTCATGTGTTAAGATCTCCAGTCCTCACCTGCTGGAGGTTCTCCTCTATTATTCCTGTCAAGGTGTGCAGCAATGTCTTTTTTAAATTTGGGGGCACAGGTTCTGTATGTCGAGCGCGCTGCTGGACACCGGCCCCAGCTCCGAGACAGAGCCAGGGAGGTTCCAGCACATTCCCTCAGAGATGAGCCAGTGTCTGTGACCACAAGATCCTGCCAAGGGACAGGCTGGGGGAAGCCAGAGGGTGAGACAGAGACAAGATCAGCTTCCCTAGTAAAGGATAATCTGGAAAGTTGCTTCCAAGCCAGAGACACCCTGAATTAAAAGTTATTCCCGACCAGGCGTGGTGGCACACGCCCAGCCCTCTCACATGGAGCAGTGGCTGAGCTGGGATCAGTAGCTGTGGCCTTTGAGCTGTTGTCACCAAGTTGGAAGAGACCTTGAACCCTTTGGGACACAGCCAGCTCCCAGGGGCGATTTCAGAACTATGCATGCACCATCGTGCAGGCCAACCGAGCACCTTGCTGACTTAAGAGACCCCTGCTATTGTGCAACCCACATTCTTTATACTCTGTTAATTCACTTAAGAAAATATGCATCTGGCCCCTCTTTGGGGCATTGCCCCAGTGCAGTGGCCCTCAGTTGTTATCCAGAGCATGTTCCCTCCTAGAGCAACCCTTCCTAAGAGTAAGTCATGTGTGGGAAGCTCAGCTTGTCTCCTCTGGGCCCAGGACATCACACTTGCGGGCCACCTGCTGGACGCAGGCCTGGAAGGGGAATGGGGCAGGTGAAGTGGCCGGAGAGCAGGGCACTCGGGACACACAGCAAGCACTCAGCCCGGCCCCCAGCAGACGGGAGCCAAGAAGGGTGAGCGACGTGGAGGCCAGGAGGGGATAACAGAGAAAGGAGGGGAGGGTGTGAGCAGGATGCAAGGACGCAGCCGCAGCAGATGTCACCAGGTCCAGCCGCATGGCCAGGCCTGACCCAGGCCTGCAGCCCCGACAAGGGCCTGGCGTGAAGACGTCGGGACTCAGGGCTCCCAGAGTTGGGGGCTGGGGAGGCAAGCCCAGAGAATAAGCCGGGGATCAGGGCGTCGTGTCACAGGGAAGCGACTTCCAGCCTGTTAGATAGCAGACATGCTGAGTTTGTGACTCTTAGTGACCAGAGAGGATGGACAAGGAGGTAAAGAGTAGGAAAAGTTTATTGAGAGAAAGCTGCTGAGACACGAGAGGGATCCCCAAGAGGGATCCCCAAGATACTCTGTGCCACGGGTCCTGGACTAGGGGATTTACACACGAATGTGACCACACCTCCCATGCTGAGTCCACCCTGAGGGGACACGGTGGGCATCACTAACTTCAGTTTATCTACAATCTGCAGCAGACAAAGATTGAAGTGTTCAGGGAAGGTGTGGGAGTCTGGGTCACCTGCTTTGCGTCTGTTGCCTTATCTAGGTCCCTGGCCCGGGTGGTGCCTATGACAGTAGGGTCTTGAGCTGCTGTCTGGCTCTAGGCTGCAGGCCTGGCGCGCCTCCAGTCTGTCCCCAGCCAGGACTTTGACGTCTTGTCTTCTGCTCTGAGTCTTGAGGCCTGAGCACTGTCTGACTCAGCTGTATGTACTGGCTGTGCCTGGCCTGGCCTGGGATTCCCACCAGGCAAAGTCATCTTCAAAAGGATGTGGACTCTTGGTGGCATCTGGAGACGCATGAGGACCAGTGTTGGTCAGCAGGCCAGTGGTCGCAGGGCAGGGCTGATGAGGACAAACACTTTATGGCCACCACACTCACCCCACCTCCCCATGTCTCCAAGGAGCCACACAGGGAAGGGGGTCTGGGAAATGTAGCTCCAACATAACCAAGGTGACGAGAGCCAGCAGTCATCAGGGAAAGATGAGACTGAGTCCCTTCTTAGACAGGCAGGGCTTTAATATTTTTTAAATGTGTGTAATGAAGAAGGAAGCCATTGGAGTGTTCTGTCCTCTGGACTCTGGTCTGCAAGAGAGAAATTTGAAGCCTGTGCCAGGCTAGGTATGGTGGTATATGCCTGTGAGCCCAGTCTACTTGAGGAGGCTGAGGCAGGAGAATCACATGTTCAAGGCCAGCCTGGGCAACGTAGGAGAACTTAGCAAGATTGTGTCTCAAGGGGAAAAAAAATAGGACTGGAGATGTAGCACGGAGCAAAACCTTAGGCTTCTGTCCTTGGAATGGAGAGGCAGGCAGACAGACAGAGAGACAGACAGGGAGAGAGACAGAGAGGTAGTCTGAACCTGGTTTAAGTGAAAAAGAGACTTTTAGGCAAATCCTAGGGAAGCTCAAAGATTCATAGAGTCACTGAAACCCTCAGGACAGTCAGACCTGGGGACATGACACCGCAGAGCCTTCTCTTTCCTCTTCCATCTCTGTCTCGCTGTCTCTTTTGTCTTTCTGGGTGGCAGCCTCATCTGCCCTGGCATCTTTGGGGCAGCTCCAGGGTCATTATTGTGACCAGAGTAAAGACAGCCACCTCCAAGCTTTTATTTACAAAATGCCTGTCTGTTTGTTTCCTTCTTTCTTTCCTTTTTTGTTTCTTTGGTAGTTTCTTTTTTGTTACTTGGGTGGCTTCCCAGACCAATCACTGTGTTTGGCAAGCAGGACGTGGACGTTACTATGGCAAGACTGGGTCACGTGTCACGTGTTCACCCCGCGCCCAGACGACTGGGACTTTGATCAGCAGCCTCCACAGAAGTCAGTGGAGGAAGAAGGAAGCGCTGCTAAGCAAGGAGGAGCCGCCCCAGAAAGGGAAGAGGGCCAGGCAGACAGAAACTGCGCTCACCTTGGCGTCCCATGAGCCAGAGCAGATGTCCCTTACGTTTCTGCTTCTCTCTGGTCTCTGAGCTCCCGGGTTGTGGCCCTGGCCCCGGGATTCCAAAGAGAACCACGGCATTCTGGAAGGCAGTGATCAATGACAATTACCTCACTCCTCCCAGGACAGTCCTATAGAACCTGGTATGGGCTGGGGGGCCACTCAGTCACTGCAGAGAACCAGGGCCTTCGGAGGCCACCCCCCAGGACTGGCCGGCATTGTACCCCACTCCAGAGACTTGAGCGGAGCCTCGTCACATTGTTTCCTGGACTGGAACAGGCTGGCACCAGTGGGGGCAAACTATGGCACATGCGCCACAGCAGGCCATTTGTATCACTCAGAGGTCTAAGTTTCGCCATCACTGACTTTGCGGGTAACAAAAAGAACATGACTTAGAATCTAATAAAAATGTCTGCACTCAGAGATGATTTACTCTGTGTGTGTGTGTGTGTGCGTGTGCATGTGCATGCGCGTGCGCTGAATAAGAGAAATCACATCACTGAAGTAATAATCATCTTTCCTAGAGGAAGGAAGTGACCTTGGATTAGGGTTTCAGATGCTTTGGAAAATGTAAGCCTCGGGGCCAGGGATATAGCTCAGTGGTTCCGGCACCTGTCTTGCAAACGCAAGGACCCGGATTCGATCCCCGGTAACCACATACAATACTGGGCGTGGAGACTCACCCCAGCAGCAACTAGTACCACATACCACAGTGTCGGGCGTGGTGGCTCAGGCCTGTAATCCCAGCACTCGGGAGGCAGAGGCAGGAGGATTGCTGTGATGTGAGTTGGAGGCTGAGCTCAAGGCCAGCCTGAATCACAAAGCGAGACTCTGTCTCAAAAAAAACAAAAAGAAAATGTAAGCCTCAGTTTGGCTGTTCTCTAGAGACCTGAAAATGTTCAGACAAGACCCTTTTAGCTCACAGTAATTGATTTCTCTTCTGCTGTTCATCGCTTACCTTTGTCACTGGGGTATATAGTTTCCAAAGGGACCATTTCTGCCCCTCACCCCCCTCTCCAGCTCCACACACGATCCTTGTCCACTGGGAAATGAGTGGAAAGGACTTCTTGTCTTGAAGAGCAAGCCGGCTGAGAGGTTTTACAGGCCTCATCTTGCCAGCTCCCCAACAACTTGTAGGAACAAGGCCAGGCTGAGAAAATAAGGGTTTGGCAGTTAAATGGTGCTTAGGATCGGACAGTTTGTCAGTGGTGGATTCGGGTGCACTAGATCCTGTATTACAGCAGACCCTTGAGCTACAACAACCAGCCTGATATATGAACAACTTTGGCTATGACTGGAATGTTAGTTTCAACTTATGAGCAAAGTCTTAAGACCCGAGTGATAGGAGAGAAACTCTGGAGGCTGTGAAGAGGAGCCTGAGCCCCCACTGGCCAACCCGAGTTACAACCCCCCTCAGGAATGAATTGAGTTTGTCAGTCAAAGGTCCACTGTGTCTTGCTCCTAATCAAATAAAAAGGGCACCAAGGCCGGGTCTTGACCCACTGTGGACAAACAGCAGGTAACAGCAGGGTGACTAATAAGAATAGGCTCAGCTGGGCATGATGGCACACATGCCCCTACGCCCTGTTACTCAAAGCAAGGAGAACACAAGTTCAAGGCCAACCTGGGCTACACAGAGATCCTGTGTCAAAAAAACAGTGTACTTTTGTGAATCAGTAATTAAGGTAGTAGTACTCTTGGCAGCACTCAGAAATCAGTGCCTCCCGTAGGCAGAGTCCTTCCTAAAACACTCTCCGCGGTGAAGCGCCTTTTCCTGGTGTGTGGCCTTTAAGAAGCTGTTTGATCTCATTGCTCTGTGGTTTCCTTATCAGTGTGATGAAATCATTGGACTTGGGTTCTTTCTGTTCTCAGACTAGATTATTACCTCTGTTTAGGGTAAGCTCCTGGGCAGGATGTGATCGTAAAGGTTGGAAAAGAGCCCTTGGCTTTCTTAATGTCTATCGCTGCCTTGTTGATGGCATGAAGTGTTTCATGTTGCAGTTGCCTGAGAAAAAGCCTAAGCCTGGCCCGGTACCACACATCTAGACCGTCAGCCCTCAGGAAGCTGAGGCAAGAAGATCACTTTGAGTTTGAGACCAGCCCAGGCTATCCAGTGAGACTCTGTCTCAATCTGTCAATTAATAGAAAGAAAAAATTTAAAATGGGATTTCTGGAAAAGGTACATGATGATTCAGTCTTATTCATAAAAAATGAAAATGACAGACTCTAGCCGGAAGAGATGGGGAGGGTCTGGAAGCTGAGAAGGGAACACAGTGACAGATATAAATTCAAGGGCAGGGTCAGCAAGGGTAAAGCCCGACAGAGACAGGCAATATGACTCAGGCAAGAGCAATGATCACTGCTCATGGCTCAGGAAACAGCACAATGTTAACAAGTGGCAGAGGGTGGGCTTGGTGGCTCATGCCTATCACGCCAGCACTTAAGAGGCTGAAGCAGGAGGATCTCTGAGAGTTCAAGGCCAACTGGGCTATATAAGCAGTTCAAGGCCAGCTGGAACTACAACGCAAGACTCTATCTCTAAGTAAATAAATAATAAAACCCAACCAACACACAAGTGACAGAGACAGAGGAGCTGTTGAGCTGCCAAGTGCTTGCCCTCCTTCCACTACTGGAGAATGGGCATGCTGTGGAATCCCCAGGCTGATCTCAGGGCCTGGCACATGGGGATCAAAGATGTCCAGTGACATCTCAAAGCACAAGTAGGAGGAGGATGAAGGGGGATGAAGGCCCGAGATGGGGGTAGAGCTTGGGAGGATACAGCATGGATGGCACATGGTGACAGAGCCACAGGCAGAGGGAGGTGGTGGCTGGGAGAGGTCACCAGGCTGCAGGGCACACCCTCCAGGATTGAGGCCAGCCCTATGTCCTTGTGTGAAGCCACTCTGCCCACCGATGCTGGGCCCCTGGGACTTGCAGGCAGGCCACCCTTAGTGACGCAGACCATCGGCCTCTGTGAGAGGAGCCGGCTCCAACTCTGCCCTCGCGCAGAGGACTGGCCGTCAGCACCAGCTTCCCAGAGGCAGCTGAGCTGGGGCAGCCCTGCTGTGCTTCCTCCCGGAGACTCCTGCCTCCAGCCTGGAGCACAAGCCCTGAGCAGCTTGAAGCTCAGCCTCCCAAGGTGGCAGCGTCTTTCCTCTGGTGCAGCTGCTTCTCCGGGCCCGTGACTTCCCACAGAAGCAGCTCCTCCAGCAGCTCGGACTTCAGGACTTTGCAGCAGCTCCAGCCCCGGTGCCTGCCCATCTCCCCTTGTGCCACAGACGTCCCGCGTGGTCAACACCACGGTGAACCTCGGCCCCATGTCCATGGCAGCCCTGACAGCTTCTTCCTGCTTGTTTGTCCCACCCTACAGAGTACCCCTGGGGGCACAGTCTGTGCTGCTGGGTTTTGTGTCTCGGGTCCCTGTCACAGTGCCCCCCCAGATGGGAATGTCATAGTGCCCCCCCAGATGGGAATCTCCCTATGTAGTTCAGGCTGACCTCAAACTCAGCCATCCTCCTGTCTCAGCCTCCTGAGTGCTTGGGTTACAGAGGTCTGCTACCATGCCTGGCTAGTTGGTACTTAAGAAAAACTTTTGGAGTAAATGATTGAATAAATGAATCAATTTTAAGCCAAATCTTTTCTTTCTCAGCTTCATCTTCACATACAAATATGCTGCTTTTTGTCACTAATTCTTCTTTTGGGATAACTTTGCCTTCTCTATTTTACCTTGTCCTCCAGAAAAACGATAAAACTAACCCCTCTTTCATGCATAGCACAAGGTTTTAGATACAAGTCATGCTCACTCAGGTTCGTGTGTCTGCGTTTGTCTACATTTTACAGAGCTCAAAATAGTAATATTCCTGTGCTTATTCCTTTGCAGGCAATTTCTCAGATGGCGATTCCTTTCCTGTCCTGCCTTGCAGCTGGCCACCTCTAGACAGTGGACATAGTTCACCTCAAGGCTGTAAACTCGACGGAAGTGACCTTTGACTTCGGCAGTCCAGGTAGGAGTTACTGCGTAGAGACATCTGTGTGTTTGTCCCACTTGACTTAGGAAACCTATCACATCCAATCCTAACAAGGCAGAGGGAGGTGGCTGCTGGGGGCTTGCTGCGCCCCACACTCAGGTGGCTGGTGCAGGTGGTGTGATGGGGCCGGCACAGGACTCTCATCACCTCCGTGTGCAGGACGCTGTGCCTCACTGGTGCCCCCCATGTGGCCTGGCAGCCACGGATGCTGTGATGCTCTCCAGTCTCGGGCTCTGAGGGCAGTCGCAGCGCCGCTGCCGTCCTGGATTGCTTCCTGGCTTGAGCCGGGATGGTCCCTGGAGGGGAATAAAGACACTGAAAGGGAATTCGCAGCAAGGAAGCTGACATTTAAGCATCTTTGTGCCAGGGGTGGGCCAGAGCTGCCTGCATCCCCCTCTTCCTCCCTTTTCCTTCCTTCTTTGCTTTCTCTCTCTTCCTTTTCTTTCTTACTAAGCATCACATAAACACCCAGTTTTATATCTTGAGTTTATAATAACGGGCTCCATCCAATTATTATCCTTCTCCATATTTATCTTGCTAGAGATTAAGATCTCATTTCTGCCATTTAAACAAGATGTATGAAACTATTGGAATATGATTTAAACTTAAAAAAAAACAGTCATTTGCAATAACATGGATAAAACTGGTAGACATTATGCTATATAGTAAGCCAGACATCGGGACACAAATACTGCACGATGTCATTTATAGGTGGGTTCTAAAAGAAATCTGACATAGAACCAGGGAGTAGAAGTTAGTTACTATGGGCCAGGACAGGCCAGAAGTGGATGGATGTAGAGCAGAGGGTACTAACTTGCAGTTACAAGATGAATGTTTGGTGGATTTATATAGCATATCTACCATAATTTTTTTTTTTTTTGAGACAGGGTCTAGCTTTGTAGTTCAAACTGGCCCTGAACTCAGTATGTAGCCCAGGCCAGCCTCAGACTCACTGCAGTCCTCCTGCCTCTGCCTCCCGAGTGCTGGGATTACAGGCATGAGCCATCATACCTGGCACTGTAGTATATGGTACCTGGGATTGAACTCAGGACCTTGCACTTGCCCGACAGACGCTGGAATCACTGAGCTAAATCCCCAGCCCAGCACCTGCCATGATAATGATACACACACAGCTATGTGAGGAGAAATAAGATAGGAGGAGCTTGGGTCCTTTGATGATCAGGAGGAATAGGTACCCAGTGCCTGGAAAGCTCACCTTATCCCCTCCCAGGACGGAGAACTAAGCACCTGTCTTCCTTTAGGTGTGGGTCATTGGTGGGCGTCTTTATGATGGGCGCATTGGTTACCCTAACTAACACAGAGGCTAACTCGGAAGTGGTGTTGCTATGGTGAGGACCTACAATGCGTGGCAATTGGGAGACAAAAACATCGGTGTTGAGTACTGGAAAGCTGGGGTCCTTTTGATGCTGAGGCAGCCAGTATTTGGTAACACAGTCCTCTGCAATCACCCGAGGCCAGCGACGCATCCACAAAGCCCTGACGGAGCAGTCACATAAAACCACCTATTCCATGTGCGAGGTGCTCCTTCTCACTCTCCTGGCAAAGGGTTAGAGAGAGTGCTGGGGGAAGGACCAGGCCGCAGCGTCCAGACCATGTGCCAGCGGGGATCTCTGCCCAGTGCCCACTGTAGTTGCTCAGAGCATGTTTCAAAGGCCTAGTTTAACTTCTCAGCCAAGCTAAGAGCCAGGCTTGGACAAAGACAAGAGCAGGGACCTTGAGAATGTGCTGAGGCCTAAACTTCTCTGCAGACTCCAGTCACTACTTGAGAGAATCACTGATTGGCCCAAGAAACAGAGATAAAGCAGCTGTAAGAGCCTCTCTAGGAAGAGTCTTTGGAGTGGAGGAGGATCGGCTCATGGAACTGACTACAGCCTGCTGTTTTGGGGAGTTTAAAATGCCAAAGAAAAAGCATTGTTTTAAAGCAGCGTAGGCTCCAGCATCCGTATCACCTAGCAACAGGCTATGAACTCCACCCTGCTCCAAAGACGGTTCACAGGAGGGCCAGGGATATAGCTCAGTGGTTCCGGCGCCTGTCTTGCAAGGGCCGGGGTTTGATTCCCAGTAACCACATACTATACTGGGCGTGGAGACTCACGCCCAGCAGCAATCAGTACCACACACCACAGTGTCGGGCGTGGTGGCTCACGCCTGTCATCCCAGCACTCGGGAGGCAGAGGCAGGAGGATTGCTGTGATGTGAGTTGGAGGCTGAGCTCAGGGCCAGCCTGAACCACAAAGCGAGACCCTGTCTCAAAAAAACCTTTAAAAAAAGAGTTCACAGGGCCGGGGAGTTAGCTCAGTGGTTCCGGCGCCTGTCTTGCAAGCGCAAGGGCCC
>PVIR01010521.1:0-49823 GCA_004026965.1 Petromus typicus | reverse complement strand
AGATATATATGTATATATGTACATATATATATGTATGTTAGTTCTGATCCTATCACAGCAGTATTTGTCAAAGGAGTTAAGAGTGAATTTGACTTTTATTTTCCTTAACAAGTTAAGTGATGATCTCCAATAGGCTCTCAGGCGTGTTAATTTGTAGGACTGTGGTAACAAGGGATCTCAGGTTGGGTAACTTACATACAGTAATTTATTTTCTCAAACATCTTGAACACTAGAAATGTGAGAGCAAGTTGTCAACAGGACTGATTTTTTCTCAGGATTCTTGCCTCCAGTTATAGAGGATCCTTTTATTTCTTGTTTTGATCCAGATCTTTCCATTGTGTGTCTGTGTCCTAATCTGCTTTAATATGGTAAAAAGTCATAATGAATTTGGTTCACCTTAATGAATGCATTTGTATTCAATTATCTTTTTAAAACTTCATTTCCACTTAGAGTCACATCTGAGACACCAGGGTTGAGGGTGTGTGTGTGTGGTTTTGTGGGTACAATCCGTTAGCATTTGTTTGTATCCCAGAGAACAGCAGGCATGAGTGGAAATTTAATGAAGTACTAAACAAGGAACAAACCGACTATCAGTTCTGGGGGAGGGTGAAGGCAGGTTAACAGAAAATATCATTTAAGTGGTCAGCAAATAGTTGCCATTGTGAGGAAAAACAGATTTAACACCTTGTTCAGATCAGTAGGCACAGTATGGTGACTGCTCACTCTATGGAAATCTGTCAGTTTATAACAGAATCATAGGCACAATGTAAAATTTCACAGATAGAAATAGAAGTCTTCAGGATGCACCAGACAAAATAGTATGGTGTCCAAACATGTAAGTACATTCATCAAGATGAAGATGAGAAATAACCAAAAATTTTAGTTTCTTTCATATTAAATTACTTTTCTATTACCTCACCATCCTGCATAGTCAGGGGTCAGGGCATGGAGGGGGTTGTGTTTTATCAATTTATTTGGTTTTCTGATCTCTTTCCCTTACTTATTACAGTAAACACCAGTTGATCAAAATAAGTTACACATTCCCTTCTGAGAGCAAAACCTCTGGAACAGTAGTCATCAAACAGTCCCCTAAAGATTAGGAGGATTATTGTTTTCCTGAAATCACTAGAAGAGCATGACCATATATAAAAATATATATATCATGATGAGTGGGACTTAATATTCATTTCTAGTTACTTATTAATCCACTGACATGCTGACCTTTCACATTTTACATTTAAAAGCTGAATATTTAAAATTCATGTATCACTTAAACCACTTGAATCCCCCAATTCTGTTTTTATTCTAGTTCCATTATAAGCTAATGACATAAAATTAATGTTTTTGATCAACTCCTTTTAGCCAAAAAACTTTTTATTTGCAATTTTTAGTATATTCAGTTAAGCAATCCTAATGTAATATTTTAGCTAAGATTTATCAGGGTGGGGTGCAGATGTCTAAACAAATTTTTAAAAAGATGAAGCTATTATTTTTGCTTGTTTATTTCCACTTAACCAGTAAGAGTTAGTGAGTTGTGTACTGCAGGGTGACTAACACTATTTCAGTTCAGGTAGTATTCATATTTATATAGTAAAATTGGTGAAAGTAGAACATAGAAAGATCTTTTGTGTTCCAAAGTGACACAGGTGACTAGCAGAAGTGTCAAGATTTTAAACACAGGCTATACATATTTCATTTTCAATGTAATTTTCAGCACTGAGGGTTAAATCCAGGGCCTTCACACTGAGATATACCCCCTAGACCTCTCCTACTTTTTTTAGCTGTAAGACAGAATCTCTCTAAGTTACTAAGTTCCCAGGACGGGCTGTAGCCTTTCATCTTTCTGCCCTGGACTCCCATAGTACTTGGATTGCCGGTGTGTGCCATGACACTTGGTCTTGATTTTAACTGGTTGAGCTGTATTTCTATCAATCCACTCAAAAAATATTCTCAAGTCCTTATGATGTGACAAAACCCTTTTTGGTGCTTTTCATGTTGAGAAGAAGAAAAGACTTAACCTTGAATAGTTTAGTGTCTCTTCAAAAGCCATCCCAGATATTTTCAATACATCATAAAATCTATGACCTTCAGGCATTCTAAAGGAATATCTGTATTCTAGCTCAGTATCTATACTCTAAAAATAAAATAGTTTAATCATCTCATAAAATATTAGAGTCATTATATATATATTTTTTACTTTTCAAAATATCAAATAAACCTTTGGATGTATCAATTTTTCAAAGTTGTCACATCACTGAATGGCTAAAATCAGTTCTATTTATACTCATTTCTCTTTCCATATTTGAAATGAGAAAATCATATCTCAGACTAATGTAAGAGGCCATAAAGGAAATCAGACTCACACAAACAAGACTGGTAGAAAAGTTAGTAAAGAAATGTGTGATCAGAAATTTGTGACTCAAGAGTTGAGTTGAAATTCTCACTCAAAGGATCTTTTCTCCCAAACATCAATCACAAGACTCAAAACCTTTTATAATAATTGCCAGAGTAAAAATGACAGGTCACTCCAGCTTGTAAGTGCTAGAAAATCAGGGCTGAATGTTCCCTATATTAGCTAGTCAATTTTTAGATTAGACCATATGACCAGATATTCGACGTGTTGTTACAGCTAATCCACATTGGTTAATGTATTTGAATGTCCATGAAACAGAAGTATTTCACACATTCTGCACTAAGTAGCCACTACTACAGCTCCAACCAAATCACAGCTTTTGGGTAAGGGAAGACAACATGTTTGGAGCAGTTCCTCCATGAGTAGCAGTATTTACAATTCCAAAGACTCAAAAATTCTTGATTTTTTTAATGACTGCTTTCATCACCCCCAAAAAAACACATTCTGAAGGAAAATAATGTCCTTAGGGGAAAAAGTATTCCTTTTTCCTGTTTATGGAAAATTAAAATCTGAAAACTAGGTAGAGGGCTGTTGTCTAGACTCTTGTCATTAAACTTTTAATTTTCTCCCAGAACTTTCAGGATATCAAAATAAATTAAAAGTAGAGTTCTCCCAGTAAACACAGTTAGCATTCATATTCTTCTAAAAGATACACTGGCTGTGGTGCTGATTTTCATCAGTGTTTTATTAAAATCACTCTGGTCCTTCAATTCAAGTTCAGGAGCCTGATTTATGGCTGTAAAAAATATTTGAACGATTAGCCCTAATGCTAGATGAGTGTCATATCAATGGATATTTGCTCACCTGCACACACAGATCTTTCCCTTCTTCTCTGTCTTTCGCTAAACACAGGATAATGAACTCACCAACTCAAAGCATTTACTTCAAAGTATGGAAATAATGCACAGTATATGGAGCTTCCTTTTAATGATATGCAGTTAGGCATTAAACTAGTAAATCCTTACTAAAATATCACTATGATTAAAACAAATGCTTTTCTAAAGTAGGTAATTGGAAGTGACAGGTGTTCTTGCGAATCATGATATTTGATTTTTTGGACCCCATTGGCACAAAGGGGCTTAGTTTTAAGCAGATAGCTTCTCACAGTCTGCAGAATGGTAGGCAGTGCCCCTGTTTTTAGTCATTTTTCCCTTGTGATACACCTCTCCCAGCATTTCTAAACAACAACAAAGAAATTGATAGTAAAATTAATGAACTTCCCAATGGCCTATAGAATTTGATATTTAAAAATATGCAAACAAAACTTATGTATATAAGAGGTGGGTAGGTTTGGAGGGTGGGTACAGGAATGGGAAAAATATGAGAATCAAGTCATGTCATAGTCTGGTACAAGTTGTCAATGTTGAGTGTGATTATGATATGCATATAAAATGTACCTATTTCACAGTAAAAAAAAGTTATAAGAAAGTCAATACAGATCAGTTTGAACTACAAATGATCACAAACTCAGATCCATACTGCAACTTCAATTTAAACTGCTCTGTAACACATTATGCCATCTAATTGCTTTGAGTTCAAGATGAGAAATGAAGAAGATATCTCCTGTAACTCGTTTTAAGACTGTTTCACTGGCTTTTTAAACATGGAATGTCCAGACTGCTATTTCTCACAGAGCCTCTCCTGTTGGAGTTCTGTCCTCCCATTTGTGTGTTTTATTAGCTTACTAACTTTATTCTACTGAGACTGAATCCCAGATCACTTCATCATGGGACAGTATGTCTCTGGTATTTCCCAGGATGCTTCTTACACATATACAGGACCTCTACACTTATTCTGGAGTTCAGTGTAATTTAAGATAAGCAACGTGATAATCTTACTAAAAGTTCAAACACACATTCTCTTTTGAGTGTTGTTTCTTCATGCATTTGTTCCCCCTGTATATACATAATCACAACAAATCAAGCCCTCTAAATTATTTTAACCGCACATACAATTTATAGCTTTTTTATTTTATTTTATTTTTATTTTTAAATTATTTTTTTTTGAGACAGGGTCTCACTTTGTTGTTTAGGTTAGCCCTGAACTCAGCCTCAAACTCAGCAATCCTGCCTCTGTCTCCTGAGTATTGGGATTACAGGTGTGAGCTACAACTCCTGGCACTGTGGTATATGGTAGTGATTGTGGGTGGGCGTGAGTCATCATGTGTGGCATTGCTGTATATGGACCTTGTGCTAGCAAGGCAGGGGCCAGAACCACTGAGCTAAATATCCAGTCTGCACATAAAGTTTATAATATTTGTACAACCAATTATATGGACCCTTCACTCTTTCACTGATCAATGCTTTGCTTATATTTTTTTCTTTAATATAAAGCATTCCACTGTAGCAATGTTTCTGTATACAAATATATAAATTTGTATATCTGTCTATATAAACACTTCCATACATGTGCGTGCAAGGATTTGCAGTATGCTGGTTTGGTGTGTTTTAAATTATGTGCCTCTATAAGTAACAAGTCTACAAACCACATCAGTCCATTGCTAGTGTTTCCACAGCCACGTTTCTGAGATCTCTGTCAAGCAAATGTTTGCAAGCTACTTGTAACCATTACCCTCATCTGCCTTTGCTTCTGTGGGGAATTTCTAAAATAAATTATCAAGAATTTCTCTGTCACTGAAGTTCACATGTAATTGAGCTGTGAAAGATACACCCAAGAACAGCCCATTGATAGTGAGATATTTTAGTTAATGAATACCATTATTCTGTAATATTTTTTATGGAGGTCCAGTACCATCAAGAAAGTAAAGAAATAATCTTATTATAGATGATGACGAGAGGACCAGGGATATAGCTCAGTGGTTCCGGCGCCTGTCTTGCAGGCGCAAGGGCCTGGGTTCAATCCCTGATAACCACATAACAATTCTGGGTGTGGAGACTCACCCCAGCAGCAACCAGTACCACATACCACAGTGCCGGGCATGGTGGCTCACGCCTGTAATCCCAGCACTCGGAGGCAGAGGCAGGAGGATTGCTGTGATGTGAGTTTGAGGCTGAGCTCAGGGCCAGCCTGAACCACAAAGCGAGACCCTGTCTCAAAAAAAGAAAAAAAAAAGACGAGGAAAAGGGAAATGAGTTATTTATAAGGTCAAAGCAGTTGGGACAAAGACTAAAATCTTTCTCTATACTCTTCAACTATACTTTGTAAAACACAAAGAAAATAGCTCTAAAACATGAAGAAAACAGAGTACTTACTGTATTTCATATAAAATTTACATCTTATTCTCACTGGGATAGGTAGTTCATTTTTTAGACTACAAAATATAAGTTTAGAAACGTAACTTTCCAACTTTTCCAGAATGTTAAATCTCACAGAGACCTAAGAAATATATTATGTCCCTTAAATTCTACTCATAGCAACATGAAAACTAGAAACTTTGATTCTATCTTTTTGTCAGTTAGTGAGCAGCTCACATATATGAGGGTGCTGTATTCTCTCCTCTAATCTCATATTTTCAATATTGCCTCTTCATCACATTTTAGGTCTTTAAAAGTTCAGAAAAGTCAGTGATTAACCTCATCAGAGAGAGTTGCTTTTACATCTAAAACACAGTGATGGATTTTTATTGTTAGCCTACAGGAGAATGGACCACAATTCTATCGCTAATCTAATGAGCTATCCATTACTACACTAGACAACTTGTATCATCTTTTAATGCAAATCAGTCTCTGTTTAATACTCCTGCTAAGTGCACACCTCACAATACTACCCAGGTGACTGGGCTTTTATGTAAAAATGATTATTTTATTTTCACAATACAAAACTTACAAACATATCTTTGGATATTGCTGCCACTCAAATGGAAAATGTCATTATCCACAAGTTACACTTTTTATATTCACTCTTTAAGATAAATTTATTAAAATGACTGTACTCTTTCTGTGTCATTTCTCTAAAAGGCATCCTTTAAACTTTGAAATTTTGTTAGCCACTAAACACTTAAATACTTTCAACTGATTGTGTTCCTCGCCTAAGGAATTTACTCATATAAAGGTAGTGGCCAGAAAAAAAATATTATCAGACTTGGATTCAGCTGAGTTTGAGGCACAGAACTTTGACTTTAATTGGGAGATAGTCACATAAGAAGAATATAAGCTTCTAAGCCCCTGGAACAGTTTTTGGCAAGACAGAAAAGAAGTGTCTATCTTTTACAGGCAAGTGAGGACTGGAGGTAGCGTTTGCAGTGTGAAACTTTCAGCGTCTGCATGTAGTAAGAGTGTCTTCCTCAGTCCCATAGGGGCTGACTAAAGTTAGGATTTGGTCATTATTCTTGGCTGTGTGCCTCACCTCCCTATCTTTTTCTCTGTCTTTTGGAAAATTCTGCGAAGTATCTAACATTATTTGTTATATTCACTCTCTACACAAACCAGCTGTAGGGGATTCTGCTATTTTGCAACTAAGCCCCCCAACTGTTGTAAAGTGTAGAAAATCAATAAACTGTGACCCTCAGAGCTGGCATTGCCTGTCTGTATTTTCGGGCAAGTTGTGGCGAGCGTATTCACTAATCTCATAAACACACACACACACACACACACACACACACACACACACACACACACACAAAAAAAAAAAAAATACTATAGGGGGCTGGGGATTTAGCTCAGTGGTTCTGGCCCCTGTCTTGTAAGTGTAAGGACCCAGTTCAATCCCCGGTAACCACATACCATACTGGGCATGGAGACTCACATCCAGCATCAACCAGTACCACATACCACAGTGATGGGTGTGGTGGCTCAGGCTTGTAATCCCAGCACTTGGGAGGCAGAGGTAGGAGGATTGCTGCAATGTAAGTTTAAGGCTGAGCTCAGGGCCTGAACTACAAAGCGAGACCCTGTCTCAAAAAACAAAAAACAACAAAAAAAAAAACCTATAGGATTTTGTCAGTTTCTCTATTAACTGTGAATCAGACAATGAAAAATAAGCACATAAGTTATTGACAATCTTTAAAAGTATACAGTTATAAATTTATATTTGATTACAGTACAGTATAATATGCCCTGACATGAGTGTATTCTAGGATTACAGAAAAACTCAAAATGTATTTTGCCATGACCAATACACAGAAGAAAAAATTATATGAAGAAAGAGAAGCAAGAGGAAGTTTCTGTAGATTTAAGGTGAGGAAAATACCAAAGTGTAATCACATGATGTATAAGCCAGCATACAATGAGAACACCGTAGATAATGGGGAGAATTATAATGGCCAATGGGAAACCAGATGATGCAGGTATTTAAAACATGCTACTCACTTGGAAGATACACTGTATTAAGCTTGGTTTGGGGCCACCAATGAGACATATGAAGCCATGGATTTATGAATGTTTAGTACACTTTTACATATTAAAAAAGATTTGCAGCTGGAAATAAAGAGGACTCTGGAGATAGTTAATATATCATACTTTAACCAGGTGGGTTTCAGTAACTGTAAGAATCATTTCAAGAAAAAAGCATCAAGAAAAATTTAAAAATGTAAGAGTGATTTCAGGAAGAGACCAAGATCCAAGGGACATGTCTGGCTTCTAGGAAGGAAATTAATTCCCCTTATAGTCTCTAGAAGGGACACACACACCCTTGTCCCAGATTTTCTTTGAGACTCCTCATCTCCAGAATTGTGAAATGGTAAACCTGTTTTGTTGTGAGCCACTAGTTTTGAGGAAATATGTTGCAGAAACAAAAGGAAATTAATACATTTACTCTAGAAAGAAAGAGAGCTCACTGTATGTTCATAATAAAAGCAAGAAGCAAGCTTTAGATTTTTTACTTTAGACAGTAGCATTGAGTGAAGCATGAAGGCTCATTCCGAGACATGTTTAATTAGGAAAATTAGGTTGCTTTATAATAGCTTTGGAATGAGAAAAGCCATTCATTATAATTTTTAAAAATTGTAGTAGTAGAATTTATTCAAATAATAGATGTAGCAATAAAGGAAAAGTATTTAGGATATGTAAAATATAATAAATGTTTACTATGCAGATGCACCATCTTAAGTACATGCGTGGCCTTATTTGAATCTTCTACCAGCCTTTTGAGTAGGAGAATATTAGCATCATCCTCCGTGTTTAGTAACTTGCCGCTAGCCACAAAGCAATTGCACTGCCATGTTAATAGACTTCTGCTAATAGGAATGAAAATGTCATGAGTAGAATAATAGCACTACTATGAACGAAAGAAGTCTGGTTTACTCTGGAGAAAGAAATGAATATGAAAATGCTTTCAGGGTGTGAGTTCACATCACGCCTCCCTCACTAATACATGTACTCAGGAGAATAGAACTTTAAGAAAAGCATTAGACTCCAGAGAAAGAGCCCCAAAGGATGGGCTGGAGATTGTGAAGGCAATCTTTATGCCTCGTGCCTGGAGGAGTTGTACAGTGAGTGTCTAGGGAGGGACGTACTGAAAGCTTCCTCAAGTTCTATTACATTACATACAGCTTGCTAACCCAACATAAAAACGTGGCCTTCATCCATGAGACCATGGTGGGCAGGGGCATATACAATGCTACATGTATTTATATATTCAAAATATTTTCTCTCCAAATGAAAACTACTAGAGTATAAATGAAACAAGTAATCTATTAGGTTAATCTTCTGAAAACTCAAGCTTTTTCAAGATTAAAAATTTAACACAACACATGTTACTCTCAGTTTTCCTGAAAGCTCACAGTGAATCATTGGTAATAAGACCATAGGAGGTATGTTTCAGAAACCATCTGAAAGTAAAGACTGATTACAAATTTAATGTTGAGTTTTAAATTAAATTTAATAGGATTCTGTTTAGAAATCTGTTATTCTCTGAGCCTAAAATAATAAAAAGACAAAGGCTATTAAGTTAGGTAATAAACTAACAGCTTCATTTAAAAAACTGAGCATTTAATAGGTGTAATAAAGTAAGAATTATTGAATTTTTAAAATACTAATTTTCAATAGTGTAGAGAAATCTTCACTATCGAATTATAACATACAAAAGAATACTTATAAATATATAGATAGAATATGTGGCGTAGAAATTTTCTTTTGAACTACTCAATTTTAAAAATTATTACAATTTTAGCCAACTACACCGGAAGTACCATCATATTCTTTCAAGGAAGGTTTGCATGTGATAAAATCAGGATATATTCCTCAGTTATTGCATTGGTGCAACTTTGAAATGACAAAAAATAATGAAAGATTTTATACTGATTTATCAAGTAATGAAATCCTTCAAATAAAATAATAAAAAGATTTACATTAAAGAGTAAAGTTAGTAATGGTCATTTTTCTGTCATTCTGACAAGGTTATAGACAGCAGACACCAGATAAAGCACTACTTTTAAGTGTTTTCTAACCCAGTGTTTGCAGAGCAGAGCAGCATTTGTGTCAGTGGTCCGAGAGTGCATGATCTGGGGGGAGAATATGGTGGCCACCATGCCTGCACCGACAGCATGACTAGAATAGCGTGGAACTCATGGGAACTTTGTGAATTTCTTCATGAACTGGGCTTTCTATCTTCTCATGGACTTTGGAATGCATGTTGCTTGGGTGTTTTAAAGTCTAGTACTCTCACCTAAATTTCTAGGCTATCAGCCTTTGACTAAAAATATGCAACTCATTTCCATGTTTGTTGGATAACAGACACTGAATTATATCATCAGTTTTCTTCCTTGTCTATTTTGTAGGAGATGACAGATTATTGGATATTGTTAGTTTCTGTAATTACATGAACTAATCTCTCTCTCTCTCTCTGTCTCTCCCTTTCTCTCTCTCTCTCTCTCTCTCTCTCTCTCTCTCTCTCTCTCTCTGTTTCTCTCATCTATCCATCTATCATCTATCCTTTCAGTTGTTTATCATACAATGGGGAAAATTTCAGATTCTGGTCAAAGCTTCTTAAGCACTGCACTTCATTAAATCTGATTTCAAATTCTTCCAGTATTAATAGGCAAACATTTTCCTCACTCATAATTAAAATGGAAAGAAGTGACTGTGCATCTTTTCTAAGTGAGACTTTTTTCCTTTTTTTTTTTTTGCTTACTAGTACATATTTGTAGTATACAATATATATATCCATCTTAGAAGGTTTATACTTACCATGTCTTAATTCTTTTTCCATTCATTTATATTACACAGAAGAAATGATATTTGGATCCAGGCTATTGGTGATTTCTGTTTTGCTCTCTTAGAATTTTGCTTCATAAAGCAAAAGCATGAGTTTCTAGATGGAAAAATTGTGAGGAAAGAATATGAGGCTACATGGAGAGAACAGTATCTCATTCAATCCCCGTTTTCCATTATTCCTATCAGGCACAAGGCCTAAGAGTGGAGCTATCTTGAATCCATCAGCTGGATCAACTGTCTGATAAACATACCAGCAGCCATAATTTATACTACTTTATGGTACATAACAAAAACCATATAATTCCTTTCAAGATTCATGACTTACAAAATTGTGGGACAAATGATAATTGTTTTATGGTAATAACTTTGGAAGAACTTATATAAAATTTATTTGACTTCACTTAATCATCCTCAGGTGTAAAACTGACTGAATAATCCTGTACACTTTGTAAGAGAATTGATTCTGTGCTGTACAAGTAAAACCAAGATTACCATCTAACAATTTTTGCCATAATATCTGGCACAGAACAGCACAATAAGCACTGAGGAGCACGGCACTGTTCAGAGATCCA
The DNA here is from genome assembly GCA_004026965.1 of Petromus typicus. Taxonomy (NCBI): domain Eukaryota; kingdom Metazoa; phylum Chordata; class Mammalia; order Rodentia; family Petromuridae; genus Petromus; species Petromus typicus. The sequence continues at coordinate 38,727 of PVIR01010521.1, read as the reverse complement.
GTACATGATTATCCTTCTTGAAGGAAAATTACTCTTCTTAGTCACAGTGGTTGCTTGACCAGTTTAATTTGTGTCCATTTGTAAGAATAAATTTACAACAATTCACCTAAATTCAATCATCTTGGCCTAGTTTGGATAGTACTTTCTTCACAGTAATTAATCATTTACAAAAACACTAACCACCCACCTTCATGAATGAATGTATGACTCTGACTATATAATCAGAAAACATGTACCATGTATGTATGTACATGTTTTATACATGTAACATATAAGGTTCTCTCCCTGCATATCCTACATTTTAATTTAATAAATAAATTCTATGAAACACATCGTGAAGAATAATTCATTCCATTTTTCAGATGAAAGACAGAAACAAGGATTGGCATTACATGTAGAAATCAGTCATATCAATGAGTTGATATGAGGAGAAAGTCAGACAACTCTTTGCACAGTTCGCAGGATTCACCCCTATGCTCTGGTGCAATAATCAGAGTTAAATTAGCTATGCTGTCTCTTTTCAAATACTCTTCTTCATTTGTAGCTGATCAGATTATCTTTTAGAATGTACACATCAACTGAAAATATTAGTTCTCAGAAGGCATATAAAATACAGACTTGTAACAAGTACAGTTTGATAAATAAAAATAAAATACATATAGCAAAAATTTAAAGCAATAATTACCACTCTCTCTTACAAATGCATTATGCAAGATTCTCTGTTCTGAGAAAATGAAATCCTGCTTAATGTACTTTAACATTAATGCATAATGGGCAGCTAGTGTGGTTTTCAAGCAACCTGAAGCCCTGTCCAAAGCGGTGCTCACTCTAGAATAAACAGCCCTGCTATGGTATCACACCCTCAAACTAGGCCAGGGAAATTAGCGGTGAATTACACATAATACACGCAGAAATGTGCTTCTTAGGAATTCTTGTGGTAGGGAAAGCATGTCTAATATGAACTTTGAAATCATCAGACTCACACTTTTATCAAGTTCTTAATAAGGTATTATTTATGTGTAAATTAATAGAATGATATGGAAATTATAAAACAATATGATATCTAGGTAACATACTTTAACAGTGTTGTGTTTTGAATCTTATTTTGTGGCCTTGGAGAGACAATGAGGATATATATTTAGTATTCAAAAATTGTTAATCATATAACCATAATGACTCCTATGTGACATAAAATGTTTGCCATAGTCCTATTCAAAATTTTAGTGTCTATAAGGTATGGTGTGATATTTTATCTATGTTTTTCTCTTATTCCTTTTTAAGAATCTAAAAGCAATAATTTATCTGAGCTTTAGTTTCCTGTAATTTGTAGCTAAAAGCCTATCTTATAGGATACCAGTGAATATTATGTAAGACCTATTTATGAATTCTCTGCACATTAGTATACACAAAATAAGCTTGCTTGTAAATTGTAGAATGTCTTGGCTCGGGATTTAGCTCAAGTGGTATTGCACTTACCTCAGAAGCACAAGGCCTGAGTTTGATCATTGGTACCACAAAATTAATTTGTAGAAAGTATGCATAGATAGCAGTGAGGAATAGGAAGTTAAAGAATATGATTTAGATCCAAGCTCTACACCTTTACAGTATAAATACAACACAATTAAATTCTCTCTTTTTGACTCATTGTCTTACCTACAAAGTGAAGAAACAAACAGTTCAAACCATACAGTTGAGATAAGAATTAAAGGAAGTTGGAATATGTGAATAATTCCAGAGAGATGATAAGACTTTGGGAAAGATATGCCACTTATTTTAAGTGAAAGAGCTACACTCTTTACCCATATAGAAAATTTTTATTTATTTCTATTTTTCCATTTCATAAAGCAAATAATAAAAATTTGAGTCATTTATGAAATAAATATATAGTAAATAGAATTTTAAAAAATGAATAATCTTAATAGTGACAGTTCCTTGGGGGTAAGGTATTTTACATTATAATTAAACTTTTTAATCTTCTATGTGCTTTTACATGAATTCTTTTCAGTTTCTTACGTACTAATTAACTATAAATTTAATGTATAAAATAATATTAGGAATTTAAACACCACATGTTAATTTTACTATTTGCTTGGATATTTTATTAAATTAAAAATATTTGATGAATGACACCTAAATAACAGAGAATTCATTGTGAATAAGTGCAGATCAAAATGAAATATTACATCTCCTTTAATTCATTAATGACACTGAAGTGGCCCAATGCCATGTCACCCTTTTCTATTAAGCCAGTAGCCAGTATTAGTAAAATATAATTCCTTTAAAACACTTTATTAAAAATAATTCAAGCCATTCTCCTTATAGGTTCTGAAATTGAAGTTATATACTCAATTCTTTGGGTTGATTTAACTTATTCCAAAAGTCCATTTGTAACAATAAATAAGTGATACTTATAAAGAAGATAATACTGAGACCATATCGCAAGTGGTTTTGACTATAAATATTCTATGTCAGTAGACATGAGCCCTGTGCCTTACCCTAATTCCTAGTAAACAAAGATGCATAAATAGTTGCTGATGGAATGAAGGACTGTTTCTGCTAATAGAAACAATGACAAACATTCTGTTAATCTTCTGCTAAAACTCTCATTAATCATGAGATATTATCCCTGTTTTAGACAAAAATAAGTGAAAGCTAAAGACCTCAATATGAAAAAGTGTCCACAGAACCTAAAGACCCTTTTTTCATCATAAGATCAAAGATTGACCAAAGGAAATGGATGGACTGTCCTTTAAAAAGATATTTAAATAATATAATCATGGCAAATGACCAAAAGGACACAGAGAGAACAAGCTATTGATGTCCCTATATCTCCAGAGAAAAGCCTCATTTCAGGACAATAGACAACAGACAACTCAAACAGCCATCAGTTTCTGTGGCCTGATGTCTGACTGTATGTCCTCTACTTAGTGGGATATAATCTTACTGCGCCAGATCCAATTTAAGTATCAGTAGAACTAGACGTCTGCAAAAACAAAAATAATTGACACTGAAACTTTGTCTCTTTCTGATAACCAACAGGATATTATACAGTCTCATTGCTTCCAGCACTGCATTTCTGGAAGCCACCTCCTTCTGGCTGAAATTGCTTTTGTCTTGATTAGTCGCTAAATAAATCACTCTGGCAGGGCAAATCAGCATATAAGAGTAAAGAACTCACCTGGAACTTTTAGTTAGGTGTACACAGTGCTAAAGAGTATGCAGATGTGTTTTGAAATTTTTCAAGCTGCTGAACTTCAGGATAAATTATGTATTTTAATTTGAACATTTAAGGAAATCATTCTAGTGTTAATAAGAAGCTTAAAGGGTTTAGCAAACAAAATATTGGAAGATATACAGTATAAAATGCTTTTTTGGTGCAGTACAGGATACAAGCATATACAAATTGCCATGGAATTTGAGCTCAGGCTTAGAACAATTCTAGCACAAGGTAACATGTAAAATTACCTTTAAGTGATGAGTGGGAGTTAACTTGTTGAAAAGCCCAAGAACACTCTGAGCCCAAATCACTAGAGCAGAATTCTTCAGAAAAATGGCAACACATTTAATATGCCTCAAATTAAATGAAGACAGACAATCATGATTGAAATGCATTATGTACATATACTAGTTCTCTACAATGAATGATGTTATTATGTACCACAAACACCAACTAATAAAATCAATTTTTGAAAAATCATTTCTTGGTTTACCAGTGGAATGACTGTTGTATGTTCTTTCTAAATAATTTTTAAGAATCAGAATCTCTTCTGTCTTGCTATTAGACCATCCTTCTGATTTTACAGAACTATTAAAGAATGTAATTGGACAGAATAAGGGGCAAGAAGACACTACTTTTGTTTTGGGAAACAAATACTAAGTTTACCAAGAATTTCATCATTCAAATTAAAATCACACAAAAGGGAAAATAAATGTATGTGTTACTGTATGATTCTGTGTCATCAACGCTAGAAAATCAGTCCTTGGGCTGGGAATTTAGTTCCAGTGGTATTGTGCCTACCTGGGAAGCAAGAGGGTCTGACTTTGATCCTTGCTACTGCCAAAAATAAAATCAGGCCTTTAAATAAGTAAATAATTAAATAAAAACAACTAACATATTTTTGAGAAAAAATATATTAGTGGGAACAAAAATAAAATGGAATTTCTGATTTGGGCTTCCTGTAAAATCAGCCATGAAACCTATATCCCAAACTTTTGAAAACAACATGGTAAGATCCAAGATTTGACTTAAATTATAATATCTATAGAAATAAATTTGTGAAGTAAGAAAGTGATATTATGAAAATGAAATACTTTTAAATGTTTAAAATTAATTTGAAAAATAATCTGTTCTACAAAATCTTATGTTAGTGAAGATAGAATTCAATTTCCTTCTTAAAAATTGAAGGTGGTCAAAAATATAAAGAAGAAGATGGCTTTGAATCTTGGATAGGTAATATTAGAATCAGAATTTTTAAAATATTAACATAATGTTAGGTTTGAATTCTATAAGCAAACAAGATGATTTGAGAGCAAAGTAGAAAAATATTCACAGTTTTACCAGTGTATCTCCTGAAATGAAGACTTGATTAATTATATAGTCCAAAAAGGCTTTTGCTTCACGTGATTAATTAAATAAGGGCAAATATTTTTGTTTTTTAAGTAAAAAAGAAAAAATATATTTACCGATACTCAAGTAAAAGAAAAGCATCTTAAAATAAACAAAAACAAAGGTCTGTAGTTCAACAATCACTTTGATTTCCATGCAGTATATATCCTGGCATTATTATAGTTTGTGAAATGCTTCCCAATTTGTTTTATGAGGTATGTATAATTTTGACAACAATTGTGAAAAACAATAAATGCTTCGGTCCCCATCTGAGTTCTATCTGTCCCCTTTATTTATTTGCTCTATAACACTGGACAATTCATTTTTCTTCTTTGATGTCAGCCATGTTAGTCAGTTCTAGTTGTCATGAAAGTACTATAAACTGAGTGGTCTAAGCAACAGTGATTTATATTTTCACAGTGGAGGAGTCAGGGAGTCTGAGCCCAGGTATCAGCATGCACAGACGTCTTCTTGCTGTGTCTTCCTGGACACAAAAAGACCTCTGAGTCTGTCATGAAGACCCTAAACTCCTGACTTTAAACCTAATAGTCTTCTATCATAGCACAAACAGGATTTAGTATAGCGTTTGTTCTGGAGAGCTATCATGAAGATCAAGAGAGACAACAGATAAAAGAGTTGCTAAAGTACTGTCTGTTCTACAAGACATATTACACGTGCAGGTGGCTATTTCTTAGTAAATCACATAAATAAAATACACAGTCAAATACTAGCAATCCAAGTGTTTTATAAAATAGATGATTAGTGAAATAATTATTTGAGTTCAGGAATATTTAACCATTATTTTATAAAGAGCACAACTTATTTTCATTCAGTATTTGCATACAGCATTCACCTCACTGCATAGATAACAGATATATAACTAAAATAATAAAAAATGATTATCTTAAAAACCACCTAACCAATAAAAGAAAAGAAAAGACAGATGGAAAGAAAAGGAAGGAAAGACTAAAGAGCAAAGTGTGAACTGTTCGTCATTCAGAAATATTCTTTTGTGGCACCATTGTGAGAAGGAGGAACCATACAAGGAAGCTGCCGCAGGCTGGTCGCCATCATTCATAGAGTAGGTCAGCTTGACTGGAGGAAGAGCAACCAGCAGATTCTTACAGTCTGAGTGATAGCTGATGCGTGGCAAAGTAAGGACGGGAAACTCGCCCCGGTCATGTGGGTAGCACCGACCAATGGGATTCCAGCCTGTACACTGTCGGACAGCGTGCTTCCTGTTTCTTTGAACTTTGATGACAGTTCCACTTTGAATTCTTTCCCCTCTGAATTCTCAGACTGAATTTGGGACACGGCCCCTCCTTCTCATCTTCTTATCCTACATAAGAAATCCCTGCATAATTACACACATATTTTATACTAATTCTGTTCCCCTCCCAAACCTGCTATCACGCCACGCCACCTCCTTTAGTGTGAGCGACAGAGTTGTGTAGCTGTTGTCCTGCGGAGATATGCACACCGGCAGGGTCCCTCCTGCCTGATCTGCCAAGACCTGGAGGCTATGGGCCACTGGGGAATCTCAAGCATGATGGAGCCTGTTCTTAAGGTGAAAACAGAAATTCAGAACAGAGAAGTTGTCACACTGTTGTTTGAGCAGGATTTAGTACATTTAGTACATTTAATATTTTAAGTGTTATAAAAGCCCTCGGGAGGTTGACAGGGTTTCCGTTCAAAGATTTAATGGAAAAGTGGCAAAATAGTACATTGATTGCACACTCTTCTCTAATAAAGAGTAGTTGGTTTTACATGAATATGAAAATCATGGGGAATAGCTCTCATTTTAGTCTGTGATGGAAGTATAACCATTATAATAGAAAAATGACAGACAACGAATAAGATTCTCAGTCATTTTACTTCGTCTTTTCTGACTTTCAAAATTATAAGACAAAAACATTTTTAATAGAAACTGTCAACAGTATGAGTAGTAAATTAAATTATACCTCATTAGATTGTTCTGAATGAAAGCAACTATTGAAAGAGTACCCTTGGGATCTACCCAGCACCGCCAAGAAATAGCTGATGTGTCTTTAACATGTATAATAAGAAGAATTATATATTTTTAATATACAAAAGAAAATATATTCTCTGAATTGTACTTGTTTCTATCGGGCTGTTTAGGCAATAAAATAGACAGTCATACTAACCCAAGGAGAATAAAGTATTATGGAACATATAATTTCTTTAAAACTATTATTATAGTAAATAAGTTTTATAATCCTATAAAATAGTAGAATAAGAATAGAAGAGATATACAAATTATTTTGTAAGTGAAAAATGTCTCAAAAACTGTTCTGCACATCCTTTGGCATTTTAATAAATCAAGTAAGGAAGGAAATTCGAGTTCTCTTTGCCAAACAATTGCATTTGTACTCTCCCCACAAATTTCCCTTAATTAAAGATATATATCCAGACTATGGACCATGGTCTTGCCCTTCAGAGTTTTGCAACTTGATATAACTTTTGTCCCTAAAAATTACTTAAATTAGCAAAGCAAGATAAAATATTTTACCAAATGTGCAAAACTTTTCATGTCATTCTGAAAATTCTGAATGGTGGAAAGTTCAGTTAAGAGAGGAATTCACTGCTCAGAACTCGAAAGCAACCTTCTCGGTTTTGATTCTCCAGTATTTCTATATGCTCAACCACAGGCAAGTATCCAACAGTGCAGTATGCCTTCATTACAATTAAAAAGGATGTTTATCTCATTCCATCTGTGTCCAGAACTACTCATATATGGACTCTTTTTTAGTTAAACTTACAGGAAAAATACAAGGAACATTTAAAGTTTTTATTTACTGTTGTTTTTATAGTTGTTGTCAAAATATCAAAGTCACGGATTAGATGTTCTTGAAAAACTATTTTCAGAGGCAGGCCACACTTCAGATGGACTGGACCAGGAATTTGGTTGCTTTTTTTCTGTTGTTGTTGTTTTTTTGTTTTGTTTTGTTTTCTTTTCTTTTGTTTCGAAGACTACTCTTTTGACATTGAGGTATCAAAGTGTGTACTTTTTCAGGTTCTAATACCAGAAACTTTTCTTCAGCATCAAAAGACTAACATTTTTTTTAAAAAATGGCTTATCTGTAGGCTTCTTCTTGGTATATAATTTACCAGTTACGACTATGCATTCTTTCAGACTGAGAAGTAAGATTTTAGATTTACTGGTTTGAGATCAAAAAAGAAAATGTATCTCAGTGTAGACTTTGGAAGTGGGAAGGGGTAAGAACACTTGCTTGTCAGACTAAAGGGCCAGTAGAATTTACTATATCAAAAAAGATAGAGCTTAAAATAAAGACAAAAAGAAGAAACAAAAATCCTGAAGCTGTCTAACTTGTGACACCTGCTATTTCCTTTGCTAATTGGGTGGAACTATATTAAATAATTATGCTACATGCCTGGGTGATTTATGGATTTTGTTTGCATGCTGGGTAGATCTTCGGTCTTAAGAACTTGTATTTATTAGAAAGCTCTGTGTCCCCTTAAATTTAAAGTAATAATTTTTAGTTATGTACATTTGTTAGAGAGGAAATAAAATTTTGTTCTATGACTCATTATTAATCATAATTTAGATATTCAAAGCTGAATAATTCTGAGAATAATGGAAAGTTGTGTGTGTACATGTTTTATGAAATAGATATATTCCTTATATATTCTTTTGAAAGGCACTAAATGAATTGTATGTTTTTTGTGGGAAGACTATGTGTACTTTAAACTTGCAGAATTGTAAATAGTTACTGAAACTTGTACAATGAGTTTTTTTTTCCTTATGATGCAGTTGCAGAAAGCAATAGTGTCAGCATGCTGACACATACTTTGTAAAAAGTGGAACACAGAGAAAGAGAAAATTTGTGAACTTAGCTAAGTAATAATATTTATGGAAATTAAAAGTTTACATAGATTGTAGAAATAAATTACATATTCTCATGGAGGAGAGCAGTTTCATCCAAGTGTAAATTGCAAAGTTTCTGCTACCCTAAGTGGGGTTAAGTACTTAGGATTTTCTCAGTGCAAAAAATGTATTTGATTAAAAAAAGAAGAGTCAAACTGTGTACAATAATAAAATGTAGAAAAGTAGCTGTGTCCGATAAAAGTTTAATGATTTGGAACAGCCATGGTCAGTTATATTTTGAAACATGCTTTGTATTGACCACTTTATGCAGCTCTCTCAGCAGCTGGGGTGGACTTCAGTAAAGGCTGATATGACCTAACAAGTTCTTGGTCTTTCTGGCCTTCCTCAGCTAGAATTTCTTATTTGAAATAAGTGCATGCATGCACACACACACACACACACACTGAGTTGAGTGACTATTACTTCAGTGTTCCCAGAGCTGATTCATAACTAATATCAAGTATTTGTGGTCAGTGAGTGAAAAGAATCTATCACCATTTTCTCAATTTTCAAGGTTACGCCTACCAAATCTCTTACCAAAAAATCATATGCACTGAAAATGAGCTAGTTTTCTGATTGGTATAACTGATTATTTGCCCTTTATTTTTAGTACACAAATAAGGAGCAGAACTTGATGAGGTTTTTTGTTTGTTTGTTTGTTTGTTTTTTTGTTTTTTGTTTTTTTTCAAATATGTATCCTTTTCTTTTTGGTCAGCCCCTATTAGTAACACTTCATTTGCTCCTTTGAATAAATATTGGGCATATACTATTTGCAATGCACTATCCAATTTACTGAAGATTTAAGAAGCAAATAAACAAAATGTTTTTACTTTTTAAGGGATGGAGTAGCTGGGAGGACTGGAGAGAGGAACTAACAGAATAAAATATAAAAGGCCAAGGACTAAAGAGCCAGACTTTGAAATGCTGTTAAAAAAAAAACAAAACAGAAAAACTAATTACTGTGATGACTACCCCTTTATTCAATGATGAATACTCAAGATCAAATATATTAAGGTAAAATAGACAAGAATGTATGACAAGCTAGAGGTGTGTAATAGGTGATTAAGAGAAGCCAACCTGACTAAGGAGATCCTTGAGTAAAATTTCTTATACCTATGAGAATACTTCTGTGTAGCAGCCAAGTAGAAATCAGTTTTGCCATCACAACCAACTAAAATGAGTAATAGTAAACACAATTTCTGGTCCCAATTCTCCTTACATATAGATTCTCCTTTCCTAGAGAGCAAGCAAAGAGAGGCAGGATTTATACTACAAGAAGTGTGCCCTGTAGGAACAGAATGTCCCAGTGATTTCTTCTGATCTTTTTAACTTGAATATCAGAATGTGGCAGCAGTCCTCCAAGTCTCCGAGATAGCATTACTATCTCACTACTTTTCCCTAAGCGAGCTTATGTATCAATGAGATAAATTGTTAATACATACAACCATTTGAATACACTTCAACCAGCATGATAATAAATTCAAAAAGCAATAAACAATGTAGGTGAAGATCATTGTACTGTGGTATCTTTATCTCCTTTGGGAAGATACCTAGAAGGGGAGTTGCTGGTCAAATGGTGCTTTATTTTCTGTTCTTTGGCACAATTCACAATAACTAAAGCTTGAAAACAGCCTCGTGTCCATTAGCAAATGAACAGATAAAGAGTATGTGATATCTATGCAGAAGAGATTACTTTTTTGATATAAAGAAGATCTTGGTAAGGAAATGGATCCAGCTGCACAAATATAATGCTATGGGAAATAAATCATAAGGAAGGCTTAAATATCATAAGGTGTCTCTCATCTGAATAAGGCAAACTGTGAATAAACGATTGCTAGAAGGGAGTAGAGGGACAGATTTTCTATAAATAGGGAAGGGGTACAGAACAAAGGACAATGGAAAGAAAGGTAAACAGAGTCAAGATATATGATGTGCAGGTACCAAACACATGCAGTAAATATAAACATTATCTGTTGTAAAGATGAAATGATAATAGAAAAAGGAGATTTAAAGATAGAAGGAGGGAGATTAGTGAGAAAAGGGAAATAAAATTTAAATGAATCATGATGTATTAAGTATATGGCCTATTTTCTAAGATAAAGGTAAACTACATGAGTTGCAAACATGTACTAATAAAATAAAATCAAGTTAGAAAAAAAGAAGCAACATAAATCTTAAAAGTTAGTGATACATAAAAAATTTAATAAAAAATGACTACCTCTGAAAGAAAAGAAAAAGGCCAGATGCAAATTTCTGCATACAGTATGATTCAATTTAACTGACATTATACAAAAAGCCAATCAAAAGGTAAAATAACTAAAAAGTTTCTATAAAATATTTTAATATATCTAGATGTATGAAATGTTCTGTGAAATAAAGAAATTATGCTATTTCAACAGTTTTTAAATGCTTTAAAGTACAACCTCAAAATTACAAGTAACTTCACTTTAAGAAAAGAAATTGTAGGGCTGGGAGTTAGCTCAGTGGTTCTGGCACCTGTCTTTCAAGCACAAGGACCTGGGTTCGATCCCCAGTAACCACATACCATACTGGGCGTGGAGACTCACGCAGCAACCAGTACCACATACCACAGTGCCGGGTGTGGTGGCTCACACTTGTAATCCCAGCACTCGGGAGGCAAAGGCAGGAGGATTGCTGTGATGTGAGTTGGAGGCTGAGCTCAGGGCCAGCCTGAACCACAAAGCGAGAACCTGTCTCAAAAAAAAAAAAAAAAAAAGAAATTGTAACATTCATTTGTAGAAAATTACTGAATTTAGTCCTAGCCTTTGTTAACACTAACCAGTTACAATTATTACTTGCAGTAATTTTTAGATTTTCTCTTACTTTTTAGCCTAGATCAAACAATTATACCAATTTTTAAAAGCAATTAGGTACTATAAAATATTTGAAAATTAACATTAATATAAGTGACATTTCAATGATTTTTACTTTATTAAGTCACTTAAAAGAAAGGATTCAAGTGATGGGGGCAGTGGACAGAGAGGAGTTGAAAAAGGAATTACACTAGATAGGTACATGTGCCAAATCTACAGTAGGAGTGTATGAGGATGTACTGTAAGTGTATATCAGTTAAAAATAAAACTTTAAAAAAAGCCTAAAGGTATAAGGGCAAAATGCAAATTGGTATAATTTACTGATATTATAAAGAAAGTTGTTAAATGTAATCAACAGAGAAATGTCAACAGAGATAGTAATCTGGACTGGGTTTTTATATAGTGATGCAATAGCTTTCAAAATTTTTATACCTTATTACCAAATAGAAAGAGGCAACTTTTAAAAGAAATTTCCAACTGAAAAATGCATATTACTGTAAATTGTATATATTGTCAAAAAAAGTTTTGTGTATTGTATTGCTCTTATATTTTCAGAAAAACATAATGCAATGTGAAACAATGGAAACAATAGATATTTACTTATTGACTGAGTTAATTAAAGACAATTCTCAGAGTTGTTTTATATAAGAGATGACATTGGCTGGACCAAAGAATTAAATAATGAATGCAGTGATTCACTGATTCCAGCTCATACTGTCTTACAAAATCTATCATTCATTCTTCAGAGAAATTTCTTACTGATTATGAAACTTGGATATAAATTACATAAACTCGTCTTTAATATATTAGTTGAAAATATATTCATGAAATCCCTCATTTCCATACTTTTTTCTGTCTGATTAATATATAAACTAACCACTCATATGCAGGTCAGATAATAAACTCACCAAATTCATCATTTCTTTATTTTTCTGTCTTATCATTCCCTGTATACAGTAGATTATTTAGATGTTTCTTACATGTATGGTGAAATAGTGTATTGATGTATTCTGCTCAACCTTTCCCAACTCAACTTTTTTCTTTCAGTAATATCCAACTGGTGGCCCAAAATTAGCTATCGTGGTAGTCTTTGCTTTTATTACTTAAAAATAAAGTTGTTCAAATTGTATCCATACATGTTAACATAAAACTACTCTTAGCTATCTACCATGCAGTAAGAATAGGCACTAAAATTATAAAAATAAATAAGGCACATTTCTTGACCTAGAACAGTACAGATAAAAAGAAAACAATTTCAGAATTGTATGTCACTCTTAAAATGTAGGAATAAACTGTAGCAAAGAGGTACTTTATGAGTTCAACATTACAAAAAGTTTATCAAAGAGAATATAACTAATACTATTTCTGTTAATAAATAGTAAAATAGAAGGAAAAATGAGTAACAAAAAGTGAAGTTTTGTATAAATCTAGGTATGTCTGAATCTCCAGAAAGAGTTATGTTACCTCTCTTTGTCTCCCTCTAATAAAAATCACATGTAATGACATTTAGGGCCTGGCCAGGGAATCCAGAATACTCACAAAGCAAATCTATGACTCAGTTACTCCTGCTAATTCCCCTCTCCCCAAAAGAATAACATCAATTCTAAGGACTTGATATCTTTGAGTGGTCATTACTTAACTCCACTCATGTATATATGCCTGAATGATCACTTAAATTGTAGGAGAGAAATTATAAGAACAAATTTCATAAGGACCGAGGAAAAAGATAAAGATAATTTAAGTACATGAAGAAAATCCCAGGAGAGACATCTAGAATGCAAGGAAGAGAAAATTTAAAAAAAGATCAAAAAAGAAAGTTTTATAATTGATTCCAAGAAATTAGAAAAAAATGCAAAAAGAGAGACAAAGAAATAAAATGGCTGAAATAAATCTTAAATTTAATTTTAATTTTTTAAGAGCTTGAAACTTAAAACATGCTAATCACAATCTTGGGTTAATTCCATAGTTAATCTAGTATAATATTTGTTTTATTTGCAGGTTATGCTTTGGAAATCTGTGACTGTCCATCAGAAACTTACATTGAGGGCTGTTGGTTGACAAGTCAGTATAATGCTGGAGTACAGTTCAGGTGCTCTTGGAACTTTATGAGGAAATAAAATTTACATAGTGTAGGAATTTTAATTCTCATTTGAAGACTTTGATTAGAGTATGGATATCCCACCTTTCACTGTTAACTCTGTAGTTTAGCAGTTTCCCCAGGTACTCAGTGAGGCTTTCTAGTTTACAGGCTGATTTACAATTACTGCTTGAGAATAAGGTTTAGTTTTTAAAGTTCATTTCTCACATTGATGTCTCTCATGGGGAGACAAAAGATCTCCTTGCAAAGAAATCTGCCCAGGGACGTTTCTACACATTTAGCCCTTTAGCTACATAGAAGAGCTTGCAATGTTTAACAGTGATTTTGGCACATTTGAAATATGATTAGCAAATGTGTTCATTTTAGTTATAACAAAGAATGTATAGTTCTTTGTGTGTTGCTACCATAATCAAAATGTGATCATAATATAATACAACTAGGATATCTATAAAGTAGTTCAAAATCACTAATTGTTTCACTTTTGGGGTTACACAGGTATTTTTGTTGTACACAGTGCTTTCTTCCTGTGGCGAGTGGGAGGGTATAATTTGCTACATGTATTTCTCTATGTAATCATCCCTGAGATACTTTTTTTTGCTGGTATTTTCTTACAATATTTCACTACATTTACAAATATTTTACTATATTTATAGAGATATACTTTTCCTATTTTTTACTTAGTATGTTTCCTATCTATAGAACTATGAAACATGCATGATAGTTTAAATTAAAATTATAATTCAACATCTTTTATTTGACATTCCATAGTAATTTACTTTTAATATTTAATAATTTAGGTATTAATAATATATATAGTATTGGTTATTCTCCAATGCTTCTAGACCACTTTTTCTTTAAGTATTGTTTTTTCCTATATAATGATATCAAAGTTATGTAGAAAACATAATTGAAAATATAAAAGGATTAAACTCTGCATGAATATATACATTTGGCTTTAGAGTCAGAACCACTACTGTCTCTCCTTTCAAAATGTCCTCCAATTTTGCAAATGAATTTAGAGAAGAAATCTGCATGCTGTTGAATTCATTCTTGAGTATATGCATACATTATCCCTATGGTTTATTGTTAGCTGTAAAGGTGAAATGATATAAAAATATGAAATTATACATAAATTATGATCAGATAATTAAGGAGGCAGCTTGTTTCTGAATATTTGCTTACCCAGGTATGGTACATACACTAAATGTAAAAGCTGAACAAGAGTGAATGGCTTTGTGAGAGAATACATATACATACTTTCTGTCTTTCAATTTAAATCAATGAAGTGAAACATTGAAAAGAATGACTGACATAATTCCAGGCCCTTTGCTCAAATAATTTTCACAGTTATTTAAAAGTATAATAGTTCAAAGGGATTCTTCCTAAGTAGACATTTTCCTGTACTGTTTGATCTAATGTGAGTGTCCAAAATATCCAAGGGCATATATGAAAATACAAAACAAAGAAAAGCGGTAATAGTATAGTAATAAAAAAGAAACACTTTTTAACTGAAGGCAGATTTAAACATAGCACCCTCAAAACAAAAAACAGTGCAACTTTATACTTCTGAAAAAAAGTTTCATTATGTTATGATTTATATCTAAAATGGTCCCCAAATGCATCACATGTGTTTGGAAGGAGGATAAATCATGCTGGCACTAGGGTCATGTGTGGGTTCTGTAGCTGAAGGTGCTCTAAGGAGCCAGGGCCTTGTATCAGGCGGGTCCTTATTTGAAAGAATCCATTACTGTCTAGGCCCCGCCCCTCTGTCTCTGCCTCACTTCTTGTGGGATGAGAAGCTGTCTGTACAAGGCCTTTCTGCCATGCTATTTGTTTCTCAGATCCAACTGACCTTGGACTGAACCCCCTTGAAACTGTGAGCCAAATAAATATTTTCCTGACCTTGACATTGCAAGTGTCAAATATTGTGTCGTAGTGTTTCACACATATTTCTATTTTCATTGTCTTGTTAAAAAAATTTTTTTGCATCACTGCAATAAGTTACAATCATTCTTTCTTTCTTTTCTCTAGATAGTGACCCAAGCAGGCAAAAGTTTGTAAAACCTTAAAAAATAACTCCAATGTACAGTTATAATTCCTGATTTCAAAGGTGATTCTGAGTTTAAAGAGTCATTTATTTACTATCCAGTCTCAATTCAAAGAACTCTCCTAAATTTTAAGTAAGATACTCTATGCTTCTATTTCAAAATCATTTGATATCTGAAATTGGTGTATAGTTTTGAATTAATAACATCAATAAAAAGCACAAAAGGAAATGATTTAACACTGCACTTTCCACATGGCTTTGGTTGCAACAATGAGGTAACTTCTGAGGGTTGCGTAAGGTTTTTGTGTCATGATAAAGATGTAGAAATTGCACATGATTTCAGGTGAATTAGATAAAACAGGTAATCCTCACCAAAGCCATATTGCAATTGGTCACTCCTGACCCTCATTCTCCAAAAATAAAATGTAATTTCCCTAAATCTATCCCAATCTTCCAGGAAGTCAGAATGAGTAAAATACTTTCTCAAGAAAAGTTCTTCATACTTGAAAGGTAAATGGCCTCTCCTGAGGCACAAAATGGAACTAATATACCTGAGGAAAGGTAATTTCTCAGCAAGTCTCTTCCAGAAGAGTCAGCTAAGCGATAGAAGATTGTGTACACTCCATCGCTTTCTGAAGTCTACTTCAGTGAGGACAGAAAGTCACATTGTTTTTCCTCAAGACACAAAAAGTAAGTGTTAATTGAATAAAAAATATAAGTTGATAAGTTTTTGACAGTACTTTTACATAAATGATGATGATAATTATAGTTATTACAAAATTAAATCATGCACAAATTTTGTGTGCAATATATTATATGTTTGATGCGAGATGGGCTCAAAGTTATGAACTAGATTGCCAAATAATACATAAGTTGTGTATATATATATATATATATATATATATGTATATATATATATATATATATATAAACTATACATTATATATATCCACTCATTTATGTCACTATGGATATACACATCTTCAAGTCATAAAATCTTCACCTGTTTTGTTATGAACGCAGCTCAATGACAAGTCATTTTATTTTCATAACTTCAGTCATCATGCATATACCACGTAAAAATCTTTTACATTATGAATTAATTTACTTCCAAGGAGCAAAGTAGCTTGTGACAAGATGGGGAATGTGTATATTTTAGTATATTTAAACTGCATTATAATTAGACACAGTAGAGAACTAGACAAATGTTATGGACTACACATTCTATGAGAAATAAAAAGAATATACAGTTTTTATAAAGGTATAAGCAGATTAGTGATACATAGCTTGAATCATACCATAGGTGAAATCTAGTCTTTGGATATTTAATGTAGGAAGGGGTAGGAAAAAAATGTTAGCTCATTTCCCTTAATTTAAATTGATCACTTCTTATTTATTATTTTACAAATATCCTCACCTTCTTTGGTCCCAGAACTTCACCACACAGCTCCACCATATCTTCTCTTGTGGGAAGGTATTCAAACAAAGGAGGGGAGACAAATTTTAAGCATGTTAAAACTTGAAAAGTGATTTTTTTTTTTTTTTTGAGACAGGGTCTCGCTTTGTGGTTCAGGTTGGCCCTGAGCTCAGCCTCCAACTCACATCACAGCAATCCTCCTGCCTCTGCCTCCCGACTGCTGGAATTACAGGTGTGAGCCACCACGCCTGGCACTGTTATATGTGGTACTGATTGCTGCTGGGCGTGATTCTCCACACCCAGTATGGTGTATGGTTACCGGGGATCGAACCCGGGTCCTTGTGCTTTGTAAAACAGGCGCCAGAACCACTGAGCTAAATCCCTAGCCCCTGAAAGGTGATTTTTAAAAACATTTTTAATTTTATTGTCAGTAAAATAAAAATTATATGGACAATAAATACTTCCTTCTCTAAAGTACTGTGATAAATTATGAGGTGTATGTATGTGTCTGTGTGTGAACAGAGAAGTAACTTCTCCTGCACACTTTAACATTTTTAAAGCTACTTGTAAGAAGCAAAACTCTATTGTAGGAGAAACATGATTCCAAAATGGTGATATAAGTTAAGACAGCAACACACAGGAATATATATATATATATATATATATATATATATATATATATATATATATATATCTACACTTATTCATATGTGTAATATAAAATAGATTATAATGGTAAAGTGTATATAATATCCATGCTACAAAGTACAAATTATACCGACTACACAGTTCTCCTTTTCCTATATTTTGTTATTATGTTTTCATTCTGTATGGTCTCTGAAGAATTCCAGTTCAACTCCATCCGGTGTACAACTTCTGATTTAGTTACCTTTGAAATGCAGGCCTGTCTAGCCCAAAATCTGGTCACAGTTGTGAAGGTTAATGAGTAAAATCATGATTATTTCTTTAATCTTTGTTTCCTTTTTTCTTTATCACTGTCATGTAGGGTGTGGGGGTTGCAGGGTGGGAGAAAAGGGGAAAAATGAGAATCAGGTCATATTAATTTCTGGTACAAACTCTCAATGTTGAATGCAATGATGATGTGTATTAATAATGCACCTACAAATATTTTAATTTTAAAAAAGCATGATTCCTAACCTTTATTATTTCTGACTTGGAAGTGCAGAGCTGTGGATTTTGGGTAAAAATTCTTATCTCACCTCCTAATTAATGTTCCCTTTTTTTACTGAAAAATGTATTTAGCTAGAAAACGTACAAAAATGTATCTTCTGCTTCTATTTTATGTATTTTCTCATGACTAATTGTGATGAGTTTATCATAGTGAGCAAAATATTGATTAGTTCCTAAGAAGAAATATTTTTTAAGATCTTAATTTGTCTTTCCATCCTTCTCAGTGTTGATCTATATGATTTATGATGGGTGGAGACAATTTAGGAATAGCAGAGTGCAAAGTCAGCTATGCGCTGGACCCTAGGTGAGCTTGTAGAGTAAAACTAATATTCTACCTCTCTTTATCTCCATTTCGTTTCTGTTGTGGTTAATGTTTATTTGTTTGGATATTTATGTCTACTAATCATTCAGAGTAAAAAATAAATTAAGGCCCTAAAGACAAAATGTGCGTTTTGTAAATTAACATTTAATTGGAATAAATTTGCCTTGTTCTTCACCAAAGAAATAGCAAGAAAACTTATTTTCTTCTTTTACTAAGTCATCACATTTTTATAGTTACCTATATAACTTGCTTGGTTAATTACTGTGTTTTTCTATTGAATGGATATCTCTCCATGGTAGCAATTATCTTGAGTGGCATTCAGTATTCTTTAATGCATGTGATTTTGCTAGAAATATGTTCTCATAATGTGTATCTTGTATTTATACATATAAATTTAATTTCACTCTAAAACTTTGGAATTTATTGCAGAATTATTTTTCATGTATTTTTTCTTCTCTCAATGCAGGTTCCATTTTCTTAGATAGCTGAGGTCATGTAACCACATTCTGCCACCTGTGACAGGTGTAGATATCTCATAAAATTATCTAATTCTACTCACCTACCCAGTATGGAAAAAATGACTAAACCCCGAACTGAAAGCATAAATTCCAACACACTGATACTGAGGTGTTTTGGATGACTCCAGTTCTCAGAGACCTGACATCTTATAATGGACTGGAAATAGATACTATGGCACCAAGTCATTGGGAATGTGGAATTATTACATAATTGAACATATTCATACTACTACAAAGTGACCTACAATGTAATCCATAGAGAGCAACATGTACTGAATCATCAAGCAAAGCTCACCTATATACAGATGTTAGTTCATATATCTACTGAGACTCAAGGAGTAGAGAATAGAGACCAAAATGTTAGAATGTCTGTTCCTACTAGGTACGCAAAACATATCATGATTACACACAGATGATTTGGAATAATAATTGATCTGTTGGAAAACAAGTAGAAAATGAGAAGAATTATTATAGGATTTGAGAGATTGCAAAACTGATTATTTACACATTTAGCAGAAAGACATTAATCTACAAATCACTGTGAATAATAAAGAACTATGTACTGAGACTCAACCTTAAATCAAAAATCATATTAGGATGTGGCCTTTGCGCTTATCTATTCTAGAAAACTTCCAGAGAACACATAGCTGTATCAGAGAACTTCATGCTATATATTTAAAGTATAGAAAGGTAGTCAGACACATGCTAATAAGCAAAGAAGCAAACCAGTCTTGAAAATTAAATCAAAAGAAAAATCAAGTAAAATTCAAATGTCATGTGCAGCACACTGAACTGATAAGAAACATTTAATTCTCTTTGTCATACAGACCGATGAACAGTGGATGCAGGGATTCCTAGCAACAAACAGCACAATATATTAATCAGCATTAGTGGATTTTCACATCACACAGTTAGAAGGTTTCCAGGGTCTCAATGGATCAGTGTACTGAGAGTTCCTTTCTTCTTCCTTTCAAAGTGGAGTTTGAAAACATGATGGTTGTCTGATTGAGGGGCGGATGGATAGCAATAATAATTTTCCTCTGTACTGTGTACAATGCCAAATGATTAGGGACAGTATGTGACTGCAACCACAAGACCCTAAATTTAAAATGGTTGCAATCTCTGTATGGGGCTTTCTTTGTGTTTCTTGTTTTGTTTTGGTTTCTATTTCTCTTGACAGGGCCAACTACGTCTTTTGATAACTTGCAAGCTTCCATCCTTCTTTTGCCTTGTCTTTGGTTATAAAAGCAAAGGATTTAAAAATCACAGTTCTTGCCCTCCCTCACAATGAGATACTGTTTAAATTCTACTGATAATAAAAGATACATTCATGAGAAAGGAAAGTGTGGAGAAAGAACAGATATGAGTGGCGAGCAGCTTTTGAGTTAGCACACACAAATCACTAGTGATACAGGCAACTGCAGTCATGAAAGGCCTCCTTGAAACTCAAAAACTTTCTGATTTTGCCAAAGGGAATGGCAATTTTCTCTGACATTCGCTCCACTAGCTCTTTAAATGTTTTTATAAAGCCTGCAATTTCCCTTATGAATCCTTTCCTTTTATAAATTCTGGGGAAGTTTTGATTTTTTTGATCATCCTTGATTGGTACAATTCCCAGGCAATGGCTGCCTAGTATGTGTGCAGGAAAAGAGACACAGATATTCTATGTCAAGAAAGGTGCAACATGGCAGTCTCCACCTCACTGCTTAGCACAGTGTTTTCCTTTTGATCATAGGCAAAGGGAAAAATCTACGTTCTAATAGTCATGTGACTCACTTCTGGCTGGTGGGATACACTGAATAAATGTGGAATCTCCATTGGAGGACTGTACCGCATGTGGTGTAGCAAAACTCGTGGTACAAGGCTGAGGCCTTGAAGTATTCAGGCAAAAGATGTGGGTGGAGCATTTCCCAAGTGCAAAAAGAACAAAAATAAATAAATAAATTATTTCTTCTAGTTATTGTCTTGTCCTTGTTACAAAATTTAGTTCACTATGACTAATATACACCTATTCTATGTGAATTTGTTCCAAGGTTAAAATAGGAAATCTGTACATGGGTACTGTATATTCATCTTCGTTGTGCGTGCTCCAGTGGGCAAATATTCACCAACTGATGACATTGTTCTGTCAATGATTTGGAAACAGAGGATGGAAAATTAAGAAGAGAGCAAAGATTTCAAATGACTGCACATTTTCTTAGACCAGTCTCACCTGATCACTGAACAGATAAGGAGATAGATTTACTGCAAACATCATAGTTCTGTCTCCTATCAATTTTCCTATTTTGCATTCTGAAAGAGGTTGAAATTCATTCCTTTAATTCTTACTATTTAAGATAACACTGCTTTTCCTGATTTGATTGTGACCATGAAGTAACAGAAAGAGCAAAATATTTGAAACCCAGTAAATCTGTAAACTGAGCCATGGACATAGAAAAATTTTATAACTATGGGTTTATTATTATCAGTGAAGTCATACTTTTTTTAAAGCCTTTTGTTTCTTGGGTTTTTGTTTTATTTTGTTTTGTTTCTGAGACAAGGTCTCACTTTGTAGTTTTGGCTGACACTGAACTGACTATGTAGCCCAGGTTGGCCTTGAACTCACAGCAATCCTCCTCCCTGTGCTTCCCTCCCTAGGGCTGGATTACAGGTGTGAGTCCCCAACACCCAGAAGTGGAGTCTTATTTTGAAGTACATTTATCTTTCACTTTCTACTATGACCACTGAGATAATAGTGTATACAACCAATGTTTTTGAAAGGTTTATAATGAAACAAATTAATACATATCTGAAAGAACAGGATCACATTAGAAACCCAGGTCACATGACCTTGCTCTCTTCTTACTACTTAGTTACTTCTATTTCTCTTACTTTAAAATCCTGTGCTTAGGTGAGCACATGGTCATGTATTACCCTAATTATCATTTTCCCAGTGCCAGTATTACATACTAGACATAGAACTCTACATGGCACTTTGCAACAGATAGTGTAAATGGAAATAAGAATAATGACACATGCAATGCAGAAGTTTTGTGAATATTAAAGCTAAATTGATACCAAAACAGAAAACTAAAAATGTCTTCTTAAGTTTACTCTAAAGTAAGAATTGACATATTGAGCAATGATTAATTATATCATATTAAAATGCATGCCACAATATTCAACTACAGGGAAAATACCTTAATAAATGATCAAGTAGATGTAAACTGACTATATCTGAAGTAACCCACTCTGGTAAACCTTTTCCATTTTTTGATACTCCTATGTGCCTGTATTTTGACATTTATCTTACTTCAAGCCATGCTTTCACACTATGAAGATTTTGGTTAACTCTTAGTCCAAAATTTTCAAAAATTGTCTCACAAAAAATGACTACACTTCAGCATTTTCTGAGAAAAAGTAGCTATGATCAAATAAGTTTGCTATGCACCAGATAAGATATTTCACTCTTGGGAGCTGATAGTGCAAATGAAGATATAAAGAGCTCTGTGAACTCTAGTAGGAAAAATGTGCTTATACAGTTTCTTGAGTCAGTGTTTCTCTAGTAGTTCTGAAAAATAAATATTTCCATTTTCACCAGCTTTCCACTCATCTCAATCACAAAGTACATGAGAAAGTTTCTCAAGCTAATATATATATGGAAAAAAGACCTAAAACCTCTCAACTAGGCCTATTTAAACATTCATTTGTTTGTTTGTTTTTATTTGGTTTGTTTTCCCATGTATTTCTGACACTTTAATAAAATATAAGCAAGAATTTTTATTTTTTATGTTAGCAAATCTGTCAATGTTTTTTCTAATTTTAACACTTTTCTAATAGGTAAAATTGTCCTTTACCTCTTCCAGTCATCTTAAAGTTTCCTATACAACTGCTATGAATTTACTCTACATAATATAATAGTAATGGGGGGGAGAGAGAGAGAGAGAGAAAGAGAGAGAGAGAGAAACTGAAGCTTTCATTTCCTTTCTTTGTTAAATCTCTGTCCACTCATATTTCCCCATAATGTTCTCGATTTTGCCTCAATTGTCCCATATAATTTCTTTAAGATGTTTTCTGGTCATTCACTGTACTCAGTCATGTTTCTGGTCTTGAAACATATCAATGAGCTACCTCTATTCAAATTGCAGAGCCTAGTCTACATGGAGAAATCTTCTTTTAAAAATAAATGAGAGTATTACCTCTATTTTCTTTTTTCACCCATAGTTCACTGCTAGCTTATTTCATGATCTACTTCCATAGCATGGGCAATCAACCTGGGGTAAGTATAAACCTTGGGGAATAGTATTGGAGTGGATAATTTGTTTTGCATACATGGGATTCAACAGCAATGGAAATAGACATCTATAAAATTAAGGTTTTTAGTTTAATAACTTATCTAATAGTTGGGAATGAGTGAAATTGAACAAATTAATCAATTCCATAGTTAAAGTTGGAAAATGTGTTTTACATTTCATAGCTCTCCAATATACAGAGGACAACAATCACTCACTCAGCCTATCTATGTATTGCTGTATGTCTTCCACCTATTACAATTTCTAACAATATTTTAACTTACCTGGGGCACTGTTCACTTAATTTGAGTTTATTCACAGATCCACAAAGACAACATAAATAATTACCTCTTCTGGTCTTTACCTAAAAAATTTCAAATGCAAAACAAACCTGTGCAGAGTCTAAAACAATGTGAATGACAGTGGGTAAATATGTTTTAAGACCTTCAGCACCACAGCTACATCAATTTACTTAATTAAGTTTTACAAGATCTGATCTAAGGGCAGCCCACATTCCCAGTATAAATTCTGCCAGACTAGTCTGTCTGGATTATTGCTGCGGCTGTTAATGACTAAGACTGCAGTGATGAGCATTGCCTCCTCCGGGGTCTGAAGTCTTTCTACTTCTCTCTCTGTTCACTGAGGACTCAGTTCGCATTGCATGAACTATAATGAAAATATACCCATACATATATACTGACTTAACATAAGTAAATAATTTGTAAATTAACTATGCCTTTGTCTATTTATGCAGCATAAATTTATTGATCACTCACTATGTACTATTGGTCTGCAGTGAAATAAAACCAAAAATCACTCTTCATTGACCACTGGTATCATGAGATAATAATTCACATTTCTATCTCTATGTTGTGATGGATGTTAGTAAATGTTTTCAAATTCTAGGTAAAGTACATAGGCAACAGACACAATGATAAAACTTGCTTCTCATTTTATTTTAATATGGTCATCAAAAAACATTAGTCATTTTTTCCCATAAGCAGTAACCATATATGTAAGAGACACAAAACAAACTATATAATTTCCAGCTGTAACCTTGTTGCCATTAAGCTGCTACTGAACCAGAAGGAGATCGTTTCAGTCATAACCATTATGAAACTTAGCAATATAATTGTGATGTAGGGAATTCCTAGTCCTGTTTTTTTTTATTTCTTTAAATAAATGCTCATCTATGACTTAAATTAACTTATTTATGTTTATATATAACCAAAACTACAACTTATTGAGATTAGCTAAGCTCATAATATACTCAGCCCTTCTTAAAACTTGTTTTCTTTAATGCTAAACTTCTCTCATGGATTTATTTTCTATCTCTTCCTTCCTTACTTCATGCGCTTGCTCTATGGGCGTATTTGGTGTAACAAAACTAGGTTACAAAAATTACAAATATCACACATAAATCACAGTAATATGTACAATGAGTAAAGGTACCCCCATTTTATACAATGGATTGCTACTTATTTAAATAAATGATATTATCTATACTATCTATGATATGTATTTATAAAATAGATTAATGTAAACATTTTATCTACTCTCATTGTTAGTAGTATAATGTGATTGTGAGTGAGTCTTTACGCTTCCTAAATTTTCCAGGAAGCACTGAAAATTTTAAATACAGACCAATGAATTGCATCCACAATTAAATAGCAAAACTCACCATGTGATATCAATCAAATAGAAACAGAGGTAGTAGAAGTGCTACAAAGACATGTTCAAATAATCATTAAGGAGATTTAAACACTAAGGCTACAGACCCTTTTCTCTTTACCCACATGCAGATAGGTAATTTCACACACTGTGTGTGATTCGAATTTCTCTTTCTCTTTTCTCAAAAGTGCAACTGTGTTCCAGGAACTATTCCAAACTCACAAACATAAGCAAAAACTAGACTCTTTTTTTGTGGTTAAACTTGCAAATTGTGCTTTATTGAGCTGTTAGAAAGATTATAAGTTAGTGAAAAATGCAGCCAAATAACTTAGAGTATGCTCAACAAGACTTTATGGAGGAAAGAAACTTCAGTGCTAACAACAGAAAGAGAATCTTT
Organism: Petromus typicus; assembly: GCA_004026965.1. NCBI lineage: Eukaryota > Metazoa > Chordata > Mammalia > Rodentia > Petromuridae > Petromus > Petromus typicus. The sequence continues at coordinate 13,448 of PVIR01010521.1, read as the reverse complement.
TCATTAGACGGATCAGAAAGTATCCAACACCAAAAGTGATATGTAAGGTAAGACCATAGGTGCAAATCTGAAATGTATGTGAGTCAGACTAGCCAGGAGGTAATGATTCACAAACTGTGTGACTGGAGATGAGAATAAACATTATAATCATAAAAATATTCTGAACAGGAAAATTCATGGGGATTCCATGTATTTAGTCACTGCCTATTAACTAGAGAGTGGAATATTAGCACTGACTCTGGCCAAGAATTTTCTCTTTTACTTCTCACCCTCAACAGCTCTGAAAGATAATTTCCTGTTACTTATAAGATGCACAGGTTTTGTTATATACAGTCAAACACATTAGAATTTGAGAAACAGAAAAAAAATTGGCTATAAACATTGAGTAAAGGCTGAAGACTCAGTGCAGTGCATGCTTTGAATATATGGAGTTGGGCAAGTCATTTTCACATATTTAGCAAGAAAATTGAATGCAAAGATTGACATTGTATTTGAGTACATGAAATAAGAGTGATTTAGACCCAGAGAATAAAACATTTAAAGACCTTGAGATGATGATATGGTTGGTTACTGTGAAAATAAAAGATGTTCTGGTGTAACTTTTTGAAATGAAAGATTACATTGTGATAGGGGCTGGGGATATAGCTCAGTGGTTCCGGCACCTGTCTTGCAAGTACAAGGACCCAGGTTCAATCCCTGGTAACCACATACAATACTGGGTGTGGAGACTCACCCCAGCAGCAACCAGTACCACATACACAGTGCCAGGCGTGGTGGCTCACGCCTTTAATCCCAGCACTCAGGAGGCAGAGGCAGGCGGATTGCTGTGATGTGAGTTTGAGGCTGAGCTCTGGGCCAGCCTGAACCACAAAGCGAGACCCTGTCTCAAAAAACCTTAAAATAAAAAAAAAAATTTTTAAGATTATATTGTGATAGAGAGTGGTGACATTCAGCTAAGCGGTTTGTTGATTGGCTGTCACCTAGCAGGCTTTAGCATGTGTTAAAAGCAAAAACAACAAAAAATAAAAAAAAACATGCAGTCTCCACTCCCAAAGTGTTTACAATAAAGGAAGAAAATATGAAAAACAAGCAAACAAACAAACACTTCTTTCAATTTTATTTTTAATTTTTAAAAATTAATACATATTTATAGTATGTGATACTTGGATCCCTTTGCAGAACTGGTACAATTATATAATGTTGTAATTCCTTCCTTAATTCCTCTTCTCTCTTTTCCCTTCTCCTTCGCTCCATCTCTTGATCTCCTTTCCATTTGAGAAAGATCTGTCTCCTTACTTCATTTTATCTATCTTTTATTATACTTATTTATAATTATCATTTCTTATATGAAATAAACCATGTGATATTTAAGGTTTTGGTCTGACTTATTTCACTTAACATTATAATACTAAGGAACATCCAATTTCCTCCAAATGATTCAATTTTATCTTTCTTTACTGCAGAGGTTTTGCCAATATCTTCTCTTTCCTTTATTGCTCAGTGCGTGTCATACTCTGTCTCTATTGTCTTCATTTTGTATAATCCTTACTTGATCACCATGTCCACAACGTGGATAGAGAAAAACGTGTCACCTTCATAAATGGGCAAAAATGAACAGACTGTAATGACTTTAGTCAAGAAGTTTTCACTAACACCTTATCTAAACCTAAGTGAGTCCAGATGTCTGAGATTTTATTCACTCCACAGAAAGCTTGGGGAAGGCAAGAGAAGTCTTTGGAGAGGCACATTTTTAAAGAACTCATGTGATAGAATGGTAAGGAACATGCCCATATCTATGTGCAGAGGTGGAATCAACATAGGTCCTATGAAAGAAAGATAGAAAAAGATGATTATTTGGGGTGAAAATGAATATATTTTTAAGGACCTAAGTTTCTATTTCATCATCATGTGCTAAAGGATGCCTTCTCAGTCTGATAGAAGTTTATCTGATTACATGTAAAATAAAAAGAAGAAATATTCCTTAAAGAAAAGTCTGTGCTCAGAGAATGTATGGGTTACTTGTTAAATGTTAAAGACAAGAGCCGGGGAGTTAGCTCAGTGGTTCCGGCGCCTGTCTCGCAAGCGCAAGGGCCCGGGTTCGATTCCCCGGTAACCACATAACAATACTGGGCGTGGAGACCCACACCCAGCAGCAACCAGTACCACATACCACAGTGCTGGGTGTGGTGGCTCACGCCTGTAATCCCAGCACTCGGGAGGCAGAGGCAGGAGGATTGTGATGTGAGTTGGAGGCTGAGCTGAGGGCCAGCCTGAACCACAAAGCGAGACCCTGTCTCCAAAAACCTAAAAAAAAAAAAAAAAATGTTAAAGACAAGAAATAAATTATAACCTAAATCAATACTTGACCAAATACTAATTTAAACAAAATATATCTCTAGAAATTTACTCCATTATTCTAATATTTTATTAAATCTATGAAAAATAGTTGAAGCTAAAGCGAATCCATATCTTGATGTATTAAAATGCTGTGGATAATATTTTTACTTTTTAGAAAAACAGTGTGAAAAGTTCAACCAGAACTACCCTCCACTCTCCTCCTTCTATATGATATTGCTAAAATGTTCAACAACTGTCTGTTACTGGCAAAATAACTTGACACATGACTTGGAATATTTTTAAATATCCAAACAAGCTAAGAATACCCCAATTTTATCTTCTAGACCTACTAAAATAGAAAATTATATATTTAGTCCTCTGAGGGTCACTCCTGGGGACATTACCTAAGGCCTCCTGTTTGTCTCAGAGTCTGCAAGGTGACAGATCTAGTCTCTACTGCACAGTAAGCTATTCTGCTGCAAATCTGGTTTCCTGAAGAATACATTTTACCTCATTAAATATGTCTGGATCAGTTGTTCTACTGGGACAGGACAGAAAGAAAGAAAGAAAACACTCTATCACAAGAGGAAAAATAATGCAGCAAGATCAACAGATGACTCAAGGCAGATTTTTTTTAAAAAATCAGTTTGAACAATGATTCTAATTTGACAGATAAGCTGTTTGTATTCCTTTTCTTCTTTTCCTTTTCCTTGAAGGAGGTGGACAACAGCTTGAATACTAAAGATAACAACTTCCTTAGAAAAAGCATTTTGTATATTTTTGAGGCTCATGATGTTTGCTTCTATTCAAAATCCTGGAAATTCCCTGGAGCATCTATTACTTGTAGTGACCAAGTCACAGGGCAAAGTAGCGTGATAGACAGTACATGGCATTCTTGTGATAAATGTGGAGAAAGAGCATTTATCTTATATATCAAATTTTGTAGTTGAAATCATAGCATAATTGTGGATTTCTGCCTTGGGAGATCCTAACTACAACCAGTAGATTTTTTTTTTTTCTTAATGATTCAGACTCAGCCATGCTTCACAATGACTCTTATGAACATCACTTATCACTTACAGTACCTCAGTGTTGGCAATAATACACAGTTCAATTGTGTGCATTTTTAATGTAGACTAAAACTTACAATTTTTGGATTTTCTCACAAAATTGCATCAACAAGAGATTAATTCCTTAAATTTTTCTCATGAAGTGAAACAAAATGAAACATGTTACTTCAGTCATGAGGAGTTCTCTGTTGTGGAACAGTAAACTAGAATGATCTCTAAGTCATATTCTATACTGCCAATACATCTAAGCAAACTCAAACTAAGAAAAAAAGAAATATTTTCCTCTTCTACATTCTCTTCAATTTAATAAAATCTATGAATGTTGTTCAGTGTTTTTGCAAAGCGTATATCGACATAGTGATTAATTTTCTTTTTGCACCTGCTATATGTCAGGACATATTACACCAGTTAATTCTCAGGTAATTAATGGTAGTATTATTTCTAATATTAAGTTGGTTAGCAAAGCAATTGTAGGAAATCAGGCACATCTGACTTCTAAAATGGTTTTCATTATATTGTTGAAAAATAGAGTATAATTTTTAACATATTAAGCTTATACAATAAGTAAAATTTTCATTTCTTATCCTCACCTTTAACTTATAAGATTTCAGTTGCATGTATCTAACTACGGTCTGAAAATGTGAAACAGAAATATTTAGAAATAAATCAGTAGGAAATTTTAAAATTTTGCAGTAATTTATGTACTATGATGGACATTCATGTAATTTTGACCTGCTTTGGAACTGAATCATCTGCTTTTGTTATATATCTGCCCTGCACATGCTATTCATTCACTGCTCATTTAGTAGATACATTCATGTCCAGACGCACTATTGAGTGGCAATGCTTGCATTTAAATAACCCTTATTTTAATTAATAATGGGCCAACACTCAAAAGTAATGATGCTGGCAATGTTCTTACAACAGCTTGCTAATTGCTGTTCTGTTTTTTATTTATTATTGTTAATCTCTGGCACTAGTTTATGAGTTAAACTTTACTATAGATGTTTATGCATAAGAAAAGCCATTATATTTGCAAGACAACATAGAGTATAGAGAAATGTCTTGTACACTGAAAGAAGTAAGAGAATGAGAACAGAAGGAAACAGAAGAAAAGGAAGAGAATGAGGTAAAGAGGAAAAAGAAAAATGTCTTCCTGGACTCTTAACTTTTGGTAGCTGTTATTTCCATATAGAAACACCTTCCTGAAAATTCTTGGGATAATTATGATTGTGAATTGCGATTAAGAATTAGATGAGAGATTGAGGAGCAATATCATAACATTTGATAATTTATTGTAGGTGAAAGCCGGACTTTCACTAAAATTCAGCCAGACTCATGACTCCACCTCATTGTGACTCCACCTCAGCAAAAAGCAGGACTGCCTCTTCAATCAATCTACAGAGACACGCCTCTGTGCATACTTCAACCAATCTGTGACCGTCCTCACTTGTATGTTTACGCCCTCTACTCTTTACTATAAAAGTAACTGTATTTACATTAAAGAGAGAACAGTTCTCCAAACACTCCCCAGAGTCTGCGTGATGACTGCACTCTCACCCTCCTGGGCCTGGGCTCCGAACTTGATCCTCAGCAGAGTACCACCGTGACGCTGAGGAGGACAACAATTTATGATGAAATTTTTAATAATAAGCAATATATAAACTATAATTTCCCATAATTATCAAAGGTAAATTGTAACCTTAAAGTTGTTACTCTTTGAACTGGTATGCTGACTTCATGTCTGCAGCAAAAGCAGAAAGCATGAAGTTTATAAAAGCCAGAGTTGTACCACCATCTTTGACACAGATGCTGCACACAAGGGAAGGATTCTAGATTTTGTTCTCCCCCTTTCACTCTTTCCATCATACTCAGTCATTCACTAAGTATAAATATTGGCCATCTCTAGTAAGCTATGCTTTCTCTCTTTTGCTTTCAATGTTAGTGTTTGATTCTCTCACCAGAGAAGTAGCAATGTGTCGAATCTCTCACCACTGACTTCTGAAGTGGAAAATTATTTGGGCATCAGAGATAATGATTTATTATATTGAATTTTCTTATAAAATATAATGAATTCCTATGTGTCCGTAATCATTTGTATTAATATTTACACAATATTTCCATTTCTTTTTCTGTGGAATCTTTTCCTTCATGCTTTGGTTGATTACATGTGAGCAAAGGATTCAAATGTCATTTGTGATCAAGAGCATTAAGGAAAGGTTCCCCCATGAATACAGACAGAGCCACAAGCATGTTGATACACGGGTCTGGGCTTCAGAATGAAAGCCACAATGGACCAAGACAGTCAATGAGCTGAACTGAATGCATTTTATCAAGAAAGAAATAATATTTGTGATCATAATCACTGAGCTCAGAGTGTTACTTACTGTGATAGAAAAACCTAGCCAATCTGGCCTGCTGGTAGGCTATAGTAGCCATCATTTACAAGATATTACAACTTCAATAGTTTGACATGCTGATCATTTATAACACAATTCTTATCAGCATTTTAAATCTCATGTCTATAATGTATTTTCTCCATGATATTTCCTTCTCAATAGCATTATGAATGTAAAATGCTTCCCTCCACTTCCACTCCCATGGCTGGTTCCCTGTTTTAATTTCCCTCTGATATTCATAGCACTGCAAACAACACCATTCCCCCAGTGAGGTTTTCAGTAAAGTATCTGACCAACCCCGATGTCTCAAATTGGCCCAGCTTTGCCCAAACACTTTATCAGGCTGGCCTTATAATAACATTTTCAGTGTGTTTGTACCATTGACTAAGTAGAGTGCAATTTCTGAAGACAAAAATAAACTATATAATTCTCTTTGTGATTTGTAGCTAGATTTCCTCCAAAGCATCTTGTGCTCCTCAGCAGATCAGTCCATTGAGTTCGTAGCTAAATATGATGTAAGGAAGTGAAGACTGATGGAGGAAGTGGTCACTGGGGGCATGGCCTGGAAAGATCCATTTCTGCTCCCCTCCCCTGATCCTTCCCTGTTTCCTAACTGCCATGTTTTGCTGCTTAGCCTAGGAGCCAGCTCACTAAGGACCAAAACCTCTAGAAAATGTAAGCCAAAATAAACCTTCATTCTCTTAAATTATGGGTGTCTCGTATCATGTCTTAGCAAATAGAACATAAAAAAGACATTCACTGTGCCTATATCATGTGGTGTAATATATAGAAATTTAAGAAAATCTTATGCACCATATATCTTATGAGTAAACAATGGATTCATAAATTATTGATCCTTATTTACAAGCAACATCTGAATGTATAGCAGTGTTTTACTAGTTACAAATACTTGCTATATAAAATATTCCTAAGTTTTTCAATGGCCTATACTATTTCTTAAAAAAACAACATGGCCTTCCATTTTCCTTTAAAAACATTCACAGAAAATGAAGTGTTCCGACAGGTCATCATTTATGCCTTATTCAGTAAAGCTCATTCACCCACAGATGCAAAATCTTTACAGTATTAAGGAATTTTATCATGGAAAAGGAGGAGTCTTTATAACTATTTATCTTTACTATACTGTCACAAAATCTGGGAGGTCCATGACAGCCTATAGTTAATGAACTGGAACCCCCTTTTCAATATTCTTGAATCCCTTCTTTCTTTCCCACCCTCCCAGCCTAATTTTCTTTCCTGTGTTACAGTACAGTAGTGTGCACTTAATCTCCATTTCTCATCTTCCCAATTCATCTTGTTGGAAAGAATTCAACATCCTATAATTTTACCCTCCATTGAACTAGAATAATTTCTACATTTATATTATTCAAAGCCATTAAGAGAACTTTGTTTTCTACTAGCATTTAATTCTACTATAATCCATTGTCAAATGCATTAAATAACACCATAGCAGATCCCTCAATGCAGAGAAACTGGCAAGGGATAGCACGTGTTGAGAAATATCTTTGCAAACCACTATAATAACCATGTCATTACTATCCAGACATCATATGTACATTCTGTTTTATGTGAAATCAAAATCAGTTGCTCAAATAACAGCTTTTGGTGTACTACACAATGCGAGTTTCCGCCTCTCAAGGCAGAGATGCTAGACAGGAAGTTTAAGCTTTGTAGTAGATATTTTCTGCTCAATATATAATCATCAAGGATTTTCCTGAAACAGAAACCACAGACTGTTTTCTTCTTCAAATTGAATCGAGGTATGATGCAGATAATTTTCAAAGGAGAACGCCATCCATATTTTCCTTCCTCATATGCACAAGCTGTTTCACTATTGAAAGGTGCTGTTCCCTTCAATACCTTTGTGTCTGAGCTGGACTTGTTATGAGCAGTCAAAAGAGATTAAGACTGTTTCTAAGCCTTTCAAATTCCACCATTGGAGATCTCACTATGTTCTATTCCTTTTAATTAGGATAACCCATGGTATACAGATACTGTGCTCTGAGCCCAGACTCCCATATTCTGTCTCCAAATACTTAAGCCAAAATTCTAGCTGTAACTAGAATTTACTCACTGTGAGTAAACCATACAATCTATTAATTCCAGAGTCATAGAAAACAGAACCTGAACAGAACTACTGTGAACAAATGAACCAGTTATGAGAAGTCCATTTCTTCTCAATCGTTTAGCTTTGGGGTTACCATGCAACCAAGATAGCAAAAAACAAGGCTCTATAATGGATTATGTTTAAACATCCATCTATTTCACAGAGCAGGGAGTCTGCAGTCTTAAAGTGAATGGGCGTGCAGCCGGTGTATGGGTTCAAATACCAGTTTTTGCATTGTTCAGGGTTATGACTCTGGCCAACCTATGAATTTTACCTTTTCCTTTTTTTTTAATTTGAAATATTAGAACCACAAAAAAAGCTGTATTTTAGAATAGCAGCCAAGGTTTAATGAGATTAACACAGCTATAAAGCTTAGAGCAGTGTCTTCAACATAATAAAAGTTTGTATTAGTTAGCATCAATTTTTGGATAAAGATCGCAGTCATTAAACTGCCACAAGGCTTTTTGTGATCTGTATCTTTTATTTTGGGGTGTTTATTCTCAGCTACACTTGGAGAAAACTAATCATGTTCTGAACAATCAGGTAGCGGGTATATTCCTGTTTTTGTTACATTACAAATTACCTATCCCTCTGTCTTTTCTTCTCCATATTTTACTTATCCTTCAAATGCTAGGTATTTCTTCTTCATAGATGCTTTTCCAATAATCCCACACAGCATAGATATAGCCACTTGTCAAATACTTAACGAGTAGCTCCTGAGTGGCTGGCCTAGCAGATACAGTGATGAAGAAGACAGATTCGTTGTCCAACTATGGCATCTAATGTAGAAGGAAATCATTTTTAAACAACCAGGTCAACCCTTGACTTACTCCTGGAGGATTGTCCCCTAATCATTTTTCTGTTGACAAAGGTATTCATTCAAGTCTGAAAGTATTTGAAAGTTATTCAAAATGTTACTGAATTTGTGTAACATCTAATTATTTGCATTCTACCTCCATATATTTGGTCTCAAACCACAGTAAAATTCCCATTAACTTTAACAATATCTTTGAGTGTGTAGACACTGACTATGACAAAGAATTCAAAACTATTTTACACACATATTGGCAAGCTATTCCCTGACCCAGTAAAAAAGTTCAGATACAGGTTTCTTATATTTAATCTCTATGAATCTCTAATTCAGTTATTTGTACTTTTGAGTCACTGACCTATATCTATTAAGGAACAATTGTAAGTAGTTAGAACAAATACATCGGATTGCCAAAGGGAAATATGTTGTGAAACGTGAACCATGCATTTAGATTAATAATTATATAGTTTATTTTTCTCTGCTCTAAAGAAGAGCAAGTCCATTAGATCTACATTTGTTAGGAACAAAACAATTGATAAAAAGCACTATCTTTCATACATAAAAATTCAAAAAACTGAGGTTACACAAGGAGCACTCACTAAACTTTATATTTGCTTCTAAAAATAGGTGCACTAGCACACTAGAATGATACTGATCCTATGTAAGACACTATTTAGAAAAAAAAATTTATAGCAATGAATGATTAATGACATGAATTCTTATGCTATAGTAAAGGTTAAAAGTTCAGGCTTTAGAATTATGATCACAGATAAGATTTCTATGAAATATGCATTCATCTGCCAAAAGTATAGTTTTATACAGTATTAAACAAATTGGTCCTTACATGTCTTGGCTATACTGTAGGGAGTAATAATAGTATCTGCCTTGAAAGGTTGTTCTGATGATTAAATGTGATAATCTGCCCAAAGGACATGGTAGAGTACCTACATGTTATGAGCACTCAATAAATATCTTCTATTGCTAGAAATTTTGGTAATAAGTGACCAGAATGTACCTTAGAAATAAAATAATCCAATTTTATAACTGCTGAGTAAATCAAAGCCCTAAAATTGCCACCATGCATAAGACCTGAACTTTCTATTTTATATCTATGTTACATATTTGTGTTTATGTCTAGGTTTAAGATCAATCAAATGAAATCCTCAAAATAGTCACAGGATTTCTGAGAATGATCAAGTAATTCATCTCAGAAAGACTGAGTCTGGTCATTGAGCTTTTCCCATGTTATCTTTGTCTCTCTCCCATTATCTCCTCTGTGTATATAAGGTACATTCTTTTCCACCATCTGTGATGAATTATGAATCTACAAGAGCTTAGTGAATATTTCTCTAATTGAATAATTCTTTCTAAGTTTATTTCACTTTACCTATATAACCACAGGAGAAAATAAGTTCTATAATAATTACTTTATAAGCTAGAGAGCTGCAATTTAAAAATATAGTGGCCACTGCTTAAGTAAATGGTCTAGTAAGGATTGAATGCAGTCAGTCTGAAGCCTTATGGATTCCAGCGACCTTTCTATTTCACTTTAGGTAGAAGAATCATATATGTATATATATATATATATATATATATATATATATATATATATACATATACTTCATATCTATGTAACTTTTAGGGTGCTTAAAATTCTATCTTTTTCAAAAATCCTTAATTGACTTCCTCAGACAGCAATGATCAGTTCTTTCCAGGTCCCTTTAGTGTTTATAGCCTTTAATATGCAATATAAGAAGGTTTTTTGCTAATTACTTTATTATTTGCTCATTTTCACAATTCAGCTTTGCATTTTCCAGGAGTCTTGCCAGGTATTCTCCTCCTTGAAACTACCTTAAAATTGTGTTTACACAATGAGTTGCCTCATTGACTCATTAAAGACAAAAAAATAGACTCATTAGTGACAAAAGGTAGGCTAATGTTCCAGGAGAAGCAGGAAGAGAACTCAGACTGTTAGCAGGTACAGCAGTCTCTTCTGAGAGTAATGGAACTGGTGTGCACTGGAAGAGTGTGGTGGATCATACAATTGTATGATGGTAGATCATACAAATACTAAAAATTTCTGAATTGTAACATTTCAAATGGTGACTTTTAGGTTATGTGAATTATAATTTAATCAGAAATTAAATATTTTACCATGCAATATGAAAATACACTATGGTCTCAACAAACAATATTTCAATAGTCCTCAAATTTAAAAGATTGATCTATACAACATGATCCATGTCTTTATTGGCAAAGCTGCAAACAATTACACACAACACTGGGAGGTTTTTGGTATTTAGAGTTTTTATTCTTTAAATTTCCCTACAATGGCAATGAATACATTTCATGAGAAGAAAAAAAAATTATGTATGATGACCATGGGTTTTCAAGAGCAATGGTGAAGAAGACCATGGTACTTTTTTTCTGGTGTATGTATGTGTGTGAGAGATAGAGAGACAGAGGGAGGGAGAGAGACTGAGAGAAGAAAAGAGAGAGAAAGGGAGAAAGGGAAGGACAGAAGGAAGGAGGGAGTAGAGAGGGTGAGGGAGAGGGACAGACAGGAAGAGACAGACACAAAGATAAAGACAGAGAAATAAAGAGGATAAGAAGGACTAAAAGGAAGCAAGCATACTTATCTAGCAAGGGAGATAATATTATTACAAAAAAAGGAAGAGAGCAAGGAAGGAAAGTAGTGGGAGAAATATTTTTTTAATTTAAGTCTTTATTGGTACATTATGAATATCCATCATCATCGCATTCAACATTAAGAGTGTGTCCCAGAATATTGCATGACTTGATTCTCATTTTTTCCCTTCCCTCACCCACCCTGCAATACCCTATCTCATACATACATAAACTTTGTTGCCTTTTTTAAAATTTCTATCACATTCTTTTCCCCCTCATTTTTTACCTCTATACTTTTTTCCATTTAAATGTTTTGTATTTCACAATATCAACTATATATACTAGAACTTACTTACATCTTCCTTTTCTGATACCATAGAAAAGATACAATATTTAAACATCTGTGACTTGTTTATGTCATTTATCAGAATGTTCTCAAGGTACAGTCATTTGATTTTTAAAAATTTTTTAATCTTTATTGGTACGTTAAATATACACATCATGATAGCACTCCATAATGGGGATTTGTACCAGCATAAGACACAACTTAATTCTCATATTTTCCAAAGCCCTACCCACCCTACCACCCCCCCAATACATAAAATTTGTTTCCTTACTTTTTTGTTACAATCTCAACATTTTCCCCTTCTTCCTATTTTACATTGAGCATTTTCTATTTCACAATATATAACATACAATGATAGGACTCATTTACATCTTCATTTTCTCATACCAGAGAAAAGATGTGATATGTACCTATCTGTGCCCTATTTATTTCATTTATGAGGATATCCTCAAGGTATGTCCATTAAAGTAGAAATGATTTGAACTTATCATTTTTTATGGCAGAGTAATACTCCATTCTATAGAAGAAACATAGATTTTTTTTTATCCAGTCTCCAGTTTATGGACACTTGGGTTGTTTCCAAGATGTAGCATTCACAAATTGGGCTGCTATAAACATGGGTGCACATATGTCACTGTGATATGAGTCTTTTAATTCTTGTGTGTATATACCTAGAAGGGCAATGGCTCGATCAAATGGGACCTCCAATCCTAGATTTTGAGGAATCTCCAAACTGATCTCCACAGGTGTTGTATGAGTCTACAGTCCCACCAACAGTGGAGAAGGGTTCCTTCTTCTCCGCAGCCTCGCCAACATTTGCTGTTGGCTGATTCTGAAATGGCAGCCATTCTCTGTGGAGTGAGATGAAATCTCAATGTTTTTTTCATCTGCATCTCTCGAATGACTAATGATGTTGAGCATTTCTTCATATGCTTTTTAGCTGCTCTTACTTCTTCTTCTGAAAAATATCTATTCATTTCAGATGCCTATTTTTGAATTGGGTCATTAAATTTGGGTGGGCTGATTTTTTTAGCTCTTTATATATTCGAGACAGTAGCCCTTTGTCTGAGAAACAGCTGGTAAAGATTTTTTTTCCCAAATTGTTGGTTGCCTTTTTTGCACTGTTAGTGGTTTCCTTTGCTGTGCAGAAGCTTTTTAAAAGAATGAGGTTCCATTTGTTGATTTCCTCAGCCAATTCCTATGCTATAGAAGTTTTGTTCATGAAGTTTTTCCCTAAGCCAATGTCTTTGAGAGTTTTACCTAAATTGTTTTGCAGTAGGTTTAGAGTATCTGTTTTAATATGTAGGTCTCTTATCCACTTTAATTTCAGCTTGGTACAAGGTGAAAGAGTTAGATCTCATTTTAGTCTTTGGCAAGTTAAAGCCCAGTTTTTGCAGCACCATTTGTTAAAGAGGCTATCTTTCCTCCATTGAGGATTTTTGGCTCTTTTGTCAAAGATGAGGTGGCTCAGTGTATCTGGAGTAGTTTCTGGATCTTCTAGTCTACTCCATTGATCCTCAGGTCTGTTACTTTGCCAGTAACATGCAGTTTTTATCACAGTGGTTTTATAGTATAGTTTCAGGTTCGGAGATTGAAACCTTTCACACTAAGATCAGGAACAAGACAACGGTGTCCTCTTTCACCACTTCTGTTCAATATAGTTCTGGAAATATTAGCCATAGCAGTTAGGCAAGAGAAAGAAATAAAAAGAATAAAGATAGGAAAAGAA